>JADLZL010004906.1:0-46377 GCA_015844335.1 Chrysopogon serrulatus | reverse complement strand
GTCTCAAAGAGTTAAAAGATCAGCTATCCCTCGAGGATTATGAATTGTATAACATGGAAGAGTTTCAAATGGAGGATGATCCCACCTCATTTGAACAAGCCATGAGAAGTTTAACACTCATCCAAATGGCTTGAGGCCATAGAAGATGAGATGAGGTCAATGAGTACCAATAAGGTTTGGGACTTAGAGATTATTCCTAAAGGAGCCAAAACAGTAGGCTGCAATTGGGTCTACAAGATGAAATATGACTCCCAAGAATATAGAAAGATACAAAGGACGACTTGTGGCAAAAGGCTTTAAGCAAAGGGAAGGGATTGACTACAATGAGATCTTTTCTCCAGTCTTTTGTAAAGATTCCTTTAGAATCATAATGGCTCTAGTGGCGCATTATGATCTAGAGTTACATCAGATGGATGTAAAGGCGGCTTTCCTCAATGGTGAGTTGGAGGAGAACGTTTACATGGCACGACCAAAAGGTTTTGTCGTGGAAGGTAAAGAACGGATGGGATGTCGATTAAAGAAATCCATTTATGGGTTGAAACAAGCGTCCAGACAGTGGTATTTGAAGTTTGATGGCACTATAAAGAAGTTTGGGTTTATTGAAAATATTGAGGACAACTGTGTATACCAAGTTCAAGAACGGGAAATTCATTTTCCTAATCTTGTATGTAGATGATATCTTACTTGCGAGTAGTGATGTCAGTCTACTAAAGGAGACTAAAGATTTCTTGTCCTCTAAATTTGACATGAAAGATCTCGGTGAAGCATCGTTTGTTCTAGGAATTGAGATTCACCGAGATAGAACAATGGGGGTTTTAGGATTATCGCAAAAGTCATACTTGGAAAAGGTTCTAAAAAGATATAGTATACATGCGTGTAAGTCTTCACCTGCACCAATGGTTAAGGGCGATAGATATGGGGATTTTCAGTGCCCCAGAAATCAATATGAAATTGATCAAATGAAAGCGGTACCATATGCTTCAGCTATCGGAAGCATACAGTATGCACAAGTGCGCACTCGCCCCGATTTAGCATTTGCCACCGGGTTACTTGGCAGATTTCAAAGCAAACCAAGACTAGAACACTGGAAATTGGTAAAGAAAGTCTTGCATTATTGGCAAGGTACAAAAGGCCTTAAGTTAACTTATAGAAAGTTAGATTCTCTACATATAGTTGGGTACTCCGATTCTGATTATGCAGAAGATGATAGAAAGTTCACATCAGGATATGTGTTTATCCTCATGGGGGAGTAATATTGTGGAAAAGCTTCAAACAAACCGTCACAACATCGTCCACAATGTGTGTGGAATTTGTAGCATGTTATGAGGCAACGGGACAGGTGAATTGGCTGAAGAAATTCATACCTGGTTTGAAGGTGGTTGACGACATCTATAGACCACTAAAGTTGTACAGCGATAATAATCTGGCAGTACAGTATACTCACAACAATAAGTCAAGTGGTGCTGCCAAACACATTGACGTAAAGTACTATGTTGTGAAGGATAAAGTCCAGGATCAAACTATAAGTCTTGAGCATATAAGTACTGATAGAATGCTCGCGGATCCGCTAACGAAAGGCTTACCACCCAACGTGTTTAGGAAACACGTAGCTAGCATGGGGTTAAATGGAAAGCCTATGATTCCTAGACTCAAGGGCCCAAGTGACTGAATCTATTTCAGAATAAGGACGTGCATAGTGGCAGATAAATCTATCGGCGATTGACCGTGACGATGAAGCATGCTCTTTGCACTAATCTGTGATGGAATGAGAAAAAGGTAATAAAGTACAGTTATAGAATATGGTGAGATCAAGCGGAGAATGTTAGGTTGATCTCCTTTCACCATTTGGCCCAACGGCCAACGGGCCTTGACCTCGCGCCCTGATTGGGGCGTCCATCCCATTTATGGCTGGTGGGCCTCCGTCGCACTGCGCATATAAATAGAGGTGTGGGCCAGCGGCTCACAGTACGAGGTTCACCGTGAGCCGCCACTCCCCACCGACAAACCCTAATCCGATCAGAGAGGGGCGCAGCCAGCGACGGGAAGTTCCACCGCCGATCTGGATCACGTCCGCCTTCAACATCACCGCCGGACTTCGACGCTCATTCCCCTTCCCCAAGCCGCCTTCAACATCAATGCCGAACTCTGACGCTCATTCCCCTTCCCTAAGCCGCCGTCGTCGACGCCTCGGAGCTAGACGACCATGACCAACGGCGAGTTCTCTCCCTCTGCGGCTGCCACTCCCGCTGCTACACTCTACAACCTCGGTAACGAACACTACTCGTTCCTTTCCCCTCGGATCTCTAGTAGTTCCATACACTAGGACTTGATTCATACATACTGTAAACATGATTACCCACTGGATCTACTGCTAGATGATGTTATTAGTTCTAACAACCCTCGATCTGCTAGTAGTTCTGTACTAGGAACTCTTATTCATTACACTGTAAACATGTTGTACCCATACGAATCTACTGCTAGATGATTATGTGGTTCTATCAATGGTATCGGAGTGTGATAGGGTTTCTTTACCGAGATCGGACGGAGTAGTAGCGGGAGTAGCAAAGATGGCTTGATGGAGGACTTCGGCGGTGTTCGTCATGGACGCCGGCGGCTAGAGGACGTCGGCGTCGGTCTGGGGAAGAGGGGACATCGGCGTCGGCCTAGGGAAGAAGGGACATCGTCGGAGTTGAAGGTGGATGTGGTCCAGATCGGCAGCGAGGGGAAGTGAAGTCGGCGGTGGAGCTTCCCGTCGCTAGCTGCGCCCCTCTCGAGATCGGATTAGGGTTTGTCGGTGGGGTGGTGGCTCGCGGTGAACCTCGTACTGTGAGCCGCTGGCCCCCCACCTCTATTTATAAGCGCAGTGTGACGGGGGCTCACCAGCCATAAATGGGCTAGGCGCCCCCGATCAGGGCGCGAGGTCAAGGCCTGTTGGCCGTTGGGCCAAACGGTGAAAGGAGATCAACCTAACTAGGAGTTTTTGCCAATCATATGCATGCATCATCAGTTCACTGTAACAATTATACTCCTTGCTCCTTTTTTTTTTTTTTTACAGGGATGCATATTGTTGACGGTGGATAACGTCAACATTCATTAGAACTTTAGACACAAGGGAATACATGAAAACACACTAATCTAGGATTTTAACTGACAATTTGCATGAGTTTTGTATATTCTATATTTTCTAGGGATTATTCCAGAAAAGCTGAAAAGAGGGATTCAAGTGCAAAATAAACACGAAACTTATCCGCCACGGGAAATATCACGATTGGACTCAGGAAGACTCTAGAAGACACTCGAAGCAACAGGGGGGCGAGGGTCGCCCGTGGGGGGGGCCGGCCCCACCCTAGGGGCGGGCGGCCCCCACGCTAGGGTTTGCCCCTCCTTCGGAAGCTTCCTCCGCCACCTCTCCCGATGCATCTCGGCCCTTGGTTAAGTCGGTTTGATCCTGCGGCGCACGTGCATCCCACCGGACTATAAATATGTGGGTAGACCCCCCTGGAGAGAGCCAATTCATTATTCATCAAAGGCCTCAAGCCATCAAGCATCAAGAAGCCTTCAAGTTCATCAAGAGCCTTCTAGTTCATAGTTCTAGTTAGTTAGATTAGAAGTAGAGGAGATCTAGTTCTTCATCGGGATCCGAGCCCCGGTGTCCGTCTAGAGCGCAGGAGTTCGGTATAGTTCTAGTTCTTTCTTTCTTATTGTATTCATTATTTAGACTAGGGAGATATTATTCTTAATAGTCATATGTTCTTAATTGTAATAGTCATTGTCTACTTTGATGATATGTCTAGTTTAGTTAGTTCGATCTTATTGAATTCATGTAATTGCTCGTATAGCGTTTATCCAAGTGTATAATGGGTAGATGATAGACAATATGTAGACGTGGTGTCTAGATATCTTGTTTGTCTGCGAGTGCACCCTGACATGCTGGGACGTGTGGTAGTCCGCGTAGGTGTAACACCCTAGGTGTTAATTAGGTTTTGCATTACATATCATTAACATGAGCATCATTATACATGCATCATGAGCATATGATAATGCATGATTGCTTATAAAAAAAAATCCCATGAATGTATGCCTTTCAATGTATGTGTGAATGCATGGTTATTTCAAAAGTTCCATTAATTTATGCTTTGCAACATAGAAGTGAATGCATTTGTTTATGTGTGCAACATACATATTTATTAAATAATCTTAGAAATTATCTAAAATGGTTTAGAATTCAATATGAAGTAGGGTTTATGTTGCACATTTTGTAAAAATATGTTTCTATGTGATGAGCATGTCATTTATGTCCCTTATCATGTTACTAGATGGATTAAAGTGCAACTATAAGTTTTATTCAGTTTATGGGGTTGACCTCTAAATAAAAGTTATAGTATGGATTCTATGCTACAAACTTTATTTAAGGGTCTAGGGTCAAATCCTATTTTATCTTGCTCAAAAAGTGGCATGAAATTTGAATTTCATATGTTTTTGAAATGGCTTTGAAAATTTTCCAAGTCCTTGAATCTCAGCAGTAAATTCAATTTTCAGGGCTAAGTGAAACAGATTTTCTGGAATAAAGTTCTAGAACTAATTGCATCATTGGATAGTGCTAAGTTTGTACTTTCATGTCATCAAGTTGGTTGAGCTTGTTGTATGTTGGTTAATCCTTAATTAATAGACAAATTTAGCTAATCAGCATTATTAGTGCTCTGCTTAACTGAATGTGTAGTTTCAGTTTCGTTTTGCTATTGTTTGGGAATTAATAGTTTGCTAACCAAACTGATTCAGCTCCTGAGCATGTAATCAATCTTAAAGTGCACTTATAGGGGTTCAACACGGTGCAACTGGTTTGGGTTTTGGTGGCTTGAGCAGAGAAATAGGGAGGGAGGAAAACCATGATTTCAGACAATGAACAGTAACCCAAAGCCAATTCAGTTTTTGTCTTCTCCTCTTTCTCGTCGTCGGCGCCGTGGGCTATCGCTGTTTGGTCGCCGCTACTGCACCGCTGCCACGCCTCGCCCTTCCTGTTACTCGTCTCGCGCTGGCCAGTGAAGAGTGGAGGAGTCGTGCATCGCCCATACCGCCGTTAGGAAGTCGCCAGCTCGCCGCCGTTGCCTGTCTTCGTCCATTGATCACCGGCGCCACTCCATCGGTTTCCCCGTGCTTCGCGCGCGCGCAGCCACGCCGTGCTGGCCGCGTGGAAGTCCTCGCGGGGCAGCTGGCCATCTCGCAGTTCTCGTCCATGCCTTTATATAGAACACACCGGCCGCCGTTGGTCGTTTTCCAGTTTCTGCCGCCGCCGCCGAGCTCCAATTCGCCAGCGAAATTCGTGCTCCATGCTTGCCCACCGCCGAAATTGTTCACTCACCTAGACTCGCCATCTCCCTGCGCTTCTTCTGAGCCTGCGCACGCCGTCCAATTCCACCAGAACTGGCAGAACGCCGCCATCTTCCTCACTGCCGGCCGCGGAGCCATCGTCGTGACCTCTCACGTGGCTAGCGCTCTCTGGTGCGTCTCCATCCGAACCAACTTGTGCCTCCGCTTTGTCTTGACGCCAGGATCATGGTCGACCTCATCTTTTTTTTTTGACAAGCTCGGGACGCGTTGGAACGCCGTCATGTCACCGCGTTCGCGCCACCGGACCCGCCTCCACCACAGCCGATCCCACTCTGCCCGCCTCCACTTCAATCGGCAGGAGCACCAAGTCGGGGTGAGCCTCCTCCACCTTTCCCCAACCCCAGATCACCTAATCGCGGCCCGCAGCAATGGGAACGTCGCTGCGCCGCCGTGGCTGACCCAGTCGAGCCGCCATGGCCGCCGCCACTGCTGCTCTAAACCTTAATCGAGTCACCAGACCTTCCAGCTTGGTTTGCGGGGTCGTGTAGAGGACGTCGGTGTGCTCGCCGCCGTCTGAATCCTCACCGGCGGTGAGAACGGCCGGCGCCGCCGCGCCTCACCTTTTGAACGGGAAAGCTGAGAGAGAGAGAGGGAGGAAGAAGGAGGCCGGGCCGGTTTGGGCCGTGTGGCCGACCTGGGCCCTTGACGGCCCAGGGTTAACAGGCCACAATGGAAGATGGGTTTTTCTTTTTCCTGTTTTTCAGAAGTGATTGAATAGTGTTGCAGTTTGTTTATTTTATAGAAAAATAAATAGAGTCTCTAAAATCATGATAATTTTTGTGTTGCTTATAGGTGGCGATGTTTAACCAGTAAAAATATAAAACCCTAAAAATAAAAAGTTCCTGGATGTTTAAAAATTAGGCTTTGTAATTGTAAAATGCTACTTCCATGATTTTTCTAGGACAATGTATTTATCTAAAAATTATGAAACTTGTTTTCATATTGTTTTATAATATAACCAACCTCCACAAAAAAAATTTGGAATTAATTTGATAATGTTTAATTTTATCTTTAATAATATACCTTATAATTAGTTAGTAATTATCCAAAATGATGAGTATAAATCATAATTATGACTTGGGTGTGTTTTGAAATTAATTGAAGGTCCTGAGATACACCACTTTTATTGTCCCATGGCAATTGCCTGTCCATCTTAATGTGTTTCCTAAACACCATGTTAGTAAAAGAAGGATGTCTTTCCATGATTACTAAATACTTTGATAACTTATGTAATTGTTTGCCTAGTACTTATAAGATATTTGGCCTATTTATGAGTTATGAGAAGCATGATATTCTGTTGGTAGGTTAGAAGTAGTAACTCATATAACAATTTGGTTGTCACATACTATATTAAAGAAGGAATATGCCTTTTCTTTTTAATAGGAAGTTAAGAAGATTAGGTAAATGCTAGAATGTTTTGGGTATGTTTTTATACTTTGGATGAAGACCTAGGAACACAAAACCCTTGCTCTCCCTAGGCAAAAGATTAAATAACCAAAGAGAGCTTAAGTATTTTCATTTAAATTATCCATGCCTATGGGTTCATGAATTATCTTTGTTTTACCATGGCTTAAATAAGTATGTGTACATGTACATAGCAATGTTAATAGTAGTTTATGATCCATGTCCATGTTTGCTTATGCTTGAGTTGTTTAGTGGCCCAAGTAAAGTTTTGGTTACACATGTGTGTTGATAGGACAGCTAGAGCTGTTTTTGTCTAGAGGAGATTTTCATAATTCAAATCATGTTTTCTATGGAAATGTTCAATACAAAAGTTGTAGAGAATTTCCATATCTAATTTGTCCTAAAGTTTCATGATTGTAGGATAACAAAATTAGGAGTTATAGATTATACAAAATGCCTATCAATTTCTATCCACTGTCTGAACAGATCTGAAAGACTTGATTGTTTGATTTATTTAACTTTGGAACCAGCTGCTGTTGATAATCAGAGAATTATAGTGTTTTTCATAAGCTTTTCTATTTGTCTTGGATCACTAATTTTGGTAGTGTATAACCCTGCTTATGAGCATGTGTAATTCAGGGACAGATTCTGTCCTATCTCTGGACAGAATTGATTCCCTTGGTTATTTGACTTGGTTAATGATTGAATCCATCCAAGATGATAATAACCAAGTTGTAGATAACTTTATAAGTTTTCCAAAAAGTCTAAGAACACTTCTATGGGATGTCTAGATCCTTAGTTATAGTTAAAAGAGTAAGATGCTATGTTGCTGTCCTATCTTCGCTTGTCACTCTTGGTTGATTGCTTCAATCTTGTAATCCATCAGTGTTTAATAATATTTGATTAGTGATCCCCTGTCTTGCTTGGTTCGTATGACGTGATATGTATTGCTCTTTATTAAGTCAATGAATATATTATTGAAGAAGTAAATAAAAGTGCTCTATAATAATTACTTGTGATTGCTTTATGAAGGAAAGTTGTACTCAACTTTCTTTAGTTGTTTATCTCCGTAATGCAATTGTATGCCCTTTCGGATTGACTGTAGACCTTGGATCATGCAACCCAAATGATCCTCGGCAACTTGATTATTAATGCTAAGAAGCATGATAGGTGCATGGTAGCTAATATATGATTACTTGTAAGTTTTGTAGTGACTCCTTCAGAGAGGAGATATGCACCTACTCTGTAAAGATTAAAAACAAACTTGATAATACAGTGTTGTCATCAGAGAAAGAGAACTGCACACATGGAACCTTACATAGTTTTCTGTCATTATCATCCAAGTAAATCATCTCATCATGCATCATGTCACGCATAGCATTAAGCACGCATCATTTCATTACATGTAGTGCACGTGAGCGAGAAGGATTGCAATGGTCAAGTTTTGGAGAAGGTGCGTGATGATCCGGTCCAACAGAGATGTATCTACCGAAGGTGTTGATGCCGAGTCTAACCGGATCCTTCAAGAAAAACTAACCTTCCCTGCAACACAGGCAAGCCCCGGAGCATGACCCACTTTCCCCCTGTTTTACGAATACTTTATTACACCTTAAGTCTAGTGTAATGTACATTACGTAAATAGGAGTTGAGTGAAACCGTTGTTGCATGATTACCTTGATCTACAGCTATTCCCGGATACAATCCAACTAGTATGTGTAGGGGCGTTTTCCCTTAAATGCTTAGCCATGCTTAGACCGGTAGAAGTCGGGTGATTTCCTGTCTCCCGCGAGATGTAGGATGGTTACTTACTCACTACGGGATATATATATGCTATCTGAATCATATGATGATTAATAATTGGAGACCGGACGGAATTTAGTATTTACATGCGTAATCGATTAAGGACCGAGCCGTATTCTAGATCTAGGTGTGAGATTGAACGTACCTTCACATAACCGCCGAATAACTCGTTTCGACGGTGAAGCTGGTTAGCTTATTTGAGGTAGTTCTTGAACCGTTTATGCATTCTTTGGGACGAACGGATGGGGAAAGGGCACCGGTCAAGACCCCCGCGTGACTACGGGCTACGGGCTGAACGGGCATGACTTGTGAGACGCAGTACCATGAGTTTTGCATAGCGTGATCAAGCCTATCTTTCGAATAGAGCGAGCAGTGACTCGAGCAGGCTTTGGTCTGGCTTGTGAGAGTGTGTGATACGGGCTTTACACAGCTGGTGTAATCGATTCGAATCGCCGTCTCTCCCGGATAGTGAGAAACTCATACCTGACCGCAGAGACGTAGTAAGAAATAACACATTTGATAATGATGGAAGGATTATGATTGGTATCCCAACTATAAGTGATGGTTGCTATGATTAATATGGCATGACATAGAAAGGTGCTAATGTAGTTCTGAATAGCTCAATATTAATCTTGCTAATAAAACTTAAAGTAAGGATTACATTAGTATGCTTTTCTGCAAATGATGCAAGCCATCAAACTCCACACATGGCCTATCATTATCCTTGGAGTCTTTTATTTCTTCTCCCTGACGGGTAAGTCTTGCGGAGTACAATTGAGTACTCAGGGTTTTATCCCACCATGTTGCAGGTGAATTGCTTGTTTGCGGATGTTAATTAAAAGCCGCTGGGCACGGCTACTCTATATAATGCTTCTTCTCTCTACTTCAACGGAGGATGTCATAAGCTAGCAATATCACTCAAGTTTTTGATTTGGTAATCATTTCAAAACTTGGTTTTGTTGTAAAGTGATTTGAAACTAAACTTTTATTCCTTATTCTTTATCCTATTGTAATAACTTTTCTGCTGCGAACTCTGTGTATGTGATATGTATTTGCTTAATTGAGTACGATTCTGGTTGTAAAGTTGATTTACCGAGGTCACTTGTGACACTCGGCAGACTACCGGGTTTATATGAGAAGCGGTGTGTACGTGTCAACATTGTTAATGGGGGCAGTCACACTTAATCTTATGTGAATTGGGCGGTTCTGTCACAGTAGGTGACAGCTACGTTGGTTCCTCTGTAGTCCACCCTCCGTGTGTAGGACAGCAGGGCACGGTCACGAAGTTGGATAATGACTCTGTTTCACATCCTTCCTAGTTGATGCCCCCTTACATGTGATCATGATATAGGGTTGACTTAGCGATGATTACTAGATGTAATTGCACTAATTAGAGTTATTCATTGATGTAGTTATAGATTACCTTAGACAATTAACTCCTTAGTTTATCCATTGGCTAACTGTGACTATGACTAGACAATGCTCTGATGATTATCTATATAATTATGATACTTGATTATGCTATCACCCGTATTTATCTATATTTATCTTGTGACCTCTGTCTATTATGAGTAGAGTAGATGACATTAGTAATATCACTTATTCATTGTATATACTTTCTTATTAATATAATAGATAGAGTTTATAACAAAGCTTTCCTAGTGGTATAAATATAAATCGACAACCTAGAAGAACTCCCTAGGTAAAATGCTACAATGGTATAATTATCTGTCCGCTTGCAGAATCTATTTTAGTTTATATTCATATCTCTGCCTAGTCATATTGAATAATACATGTAAATCTATATTTGCTCCTTAGCATTACAATTAGGGATGACAACTTAATTCATGCTTAGGAATGCTAGTGATAAAGAAGTGGCTAGTTGCTAATGACAAGTTAATTTAAATACCATGCATTTCTAATCTCGTTAATCCGTAGCGACGTTAGAAGTGCCAACAAGCATTTTTGGCGCCGTTGCCGGGGAAGGCACAATAAACTTAGGAAATATTGATAAACATATATGCAACATGGATAAAGTCATATTACCAATCGATCTCTAACTCCAACAGTACACCCTTCGTTGTTATCATTTGCTTATCTTATATAGGGTGATGAATGAATGGTTTTTCTCTTCCAAAGAACTTTACTGACGATCCAGAGAAACTCCTTAGAAAGAAGAAGTTTGTAGAAGCAAGGGACAAATTCGAATCACCATCAAGAACACCCGCTGCTGCTCAAGCTAGCTCTTCAGAGGAGCCAGCTTCAACATTGGAAGAAGAATTTGGAGAACAAGTAGAAGAACAAACAGAAGAGCAATTAGGAGAAAACCTAGCTCCTGTGTTTAAAGACATGGCTGAGAAGACACTGCGTGAGTTCTCTGCCCCAACAACAGCAAACATCCGGACTGGACCAGCAGTCAACACTGGGGAGAATGGATTCGAGCTCAAGCCTGCTCTCATCACCATGGTTCAAGCCAGCCAATTCTATGGAAAAGCTCATGAAGATGCAAGTGCACACCTATAACATTTTCTAGAAATCTGCAGCACCTTCACGATCAGAGGAGTACCAAGAGATGCTATTTTACTCCGCCTTTTCCCGTTCTCATTATTGGGGAAAGCTAAGCAGTGGTTCTACATAAACAAAGACAAGAACACTACATGGGACCTGTGCTCAACCGCTTTTCTGGCAAAATTCTTTCCTACCGCCAAGACGAATGCTCTGCGTGGGAAAATTGTAAGTTTCCATCAACAACATGATGAATCATTCACTGAAGCATGGGAAAGATTCCAAAACTACATAGAAGACTGTCCTCATCATGGGATAGAGGAGTGGCTATTAATGCAGACTTTCTACCACGGGCTTGTCTCTAGCACCCGTGAGTCTATTGATGCTGCAGCTGGGGGAGCTTTCCTGTCACTTAAGCTCTTAGATACTAAAGCACTCGTTGAGAAGATGGCCTCAAATTCAAGCTGTAATGAAAAACGTACTCAGCCCCACAAGAAAGGAGGAGGAATCCATCATCTCAAGGAAACTGACATGGTCACTGCCAAGCTAGACCTCATTATAAAGAAGCTCGATATAGAGAAGAAGGAAGTCATGCACATCAATGATTCTCATATGACATGTGAAGAATGTGGAGACTACAGGCACTCGGCTATCAGCTGCCCTATACTGCAAGAGGATGTGAACTTCATCAACAACAACACCTACTACCGTCCTCAACAAAACCAAGGGTGGAATCAGCAACCTCGACAAGGTAATTACCAAGGTAACAACCAAGGTAATAATTTTAATAATTACAATCTTCCACCTTTAAGAGATTTAGTTGCTAATCAATCTAAATTGTTAGATCAAATGACTAGAAAGATAGCTTCAAATGATAAAGCATTAGAAAACATAAATACTAGATTGGACACCTTTGCTTCTGCTATAAAGAATCAGCACAGCTTTAATAAAATGTTAGAATCACAATTAGCTCAATTAGCTGCTGTTGTTCCTCCATTCGAGAAAGGTAAGATCCCAGACCAACCGGAAGATTTAGAAACTGCTAATCTTGTTGATATTCACAATGCAACCCAATACCATATTGAGCCTACAGATGTACAGTGGATTGACCACTCTCTACCTGAGAAGATGGGAGACCCTGGAAGGCCTGTCATTCCTATCGCTATAGGATGTCATAGCTTCCCGGAGGCTATCTATGATTTCGGCGCTAGTGTCAACATTATGCCCAAGGTAATCTATGAGAAAATATTAAATGATCCCCTGTTATACACAAATATGCGTTTGCAGCTTGCAGATCAGTCCATTTGCTACCCTGAGGGAGTATTAGAAGAAGTTGTCATTAGAGTGGGATAATCATACGTCCCAGTTGATTTCGTGGTCATAGAGACAGGAGTAGATGAGAAGGCACCCATAATTTTGGGCAGACCATTCTTATGCATGACAAAAGCCATCATTTATGCGGAGTACACCAAGATCGTCCTATCCATTAAGGACAAGAAAGAAAGATTCATATTCAAGAACCGCGTCCTGAAAGCTCCTGCAGCCCCGAAGTAATTCCATCAACAAGAAGAGCAACTACAACGGTCAATGCCGAAGAAAAGAAACAATAGAAGCAATAGAAGATGGAGGGAGATCAAGCATGCACCTGAAGAAACTACTCAACTAATCACTGCTCTCAATACAGAAAATGATCATATGCTACCCAAGCCATTTTCAACAAAGAGAGGTGATCCAGGTATACCAATTAATTGAATACACGATCAAAGACACCACCTTCACCAACACCATCGACGACACCGGATCAGGCTGTAACATAATGTCAAAACAGGTATATGATGATTTATTTGATAATTTATCTCTATACCCAACATTTATTCTGTTGCAGATGGCGGATCAATCACTGAGGTTCCCTGAAGGAGTGGTCAAGGATGTCATGGTAAGAATTCAAGGGTAATATATACCTGCAGATTTTCTAGTTCTTGATATGCAGGGAGACAATGAATCCCCGATTCTTTTGGGAAGACCATTTCTCTACACCGCCAACGCGAACATCTACATCGGTTCTGGACAGATCCACTTCAACTTGCCCACTGGAAAGGTACGCTGTCAATTTAGAACACTTATTAACCAGAAACAGATCAGGAAGCAACACGACAGGAGAAGACGCCAAGGCCACAGTCAGGCTGCCCAGCCTCACTGTAGCTGGGAAGAATTTCTTGGAAAGATTGTAAAGTATGAATACTGCTACAAGGAGCAAGAAGAGAATACACAAGCACCACGCTGGAGTGAGTGGGAAGCAGAAGCTGAAAGAATAGACCAAGTCGCCAAAGCAGAAAAAGAAGAAATCCTAGCACATCTAGAAAAGTGGGAGAAGGAAAAAAAAAGCTGAAGAGTTGGAGCTAGAGAAGAGAGAAGCAGAAGAAACAGAAAAGAGATGGAAGGAGAAAGAAGAAGCACGTGCTGCACCACCACGAGACGGGGAGTTGATTGAGGTGACCTCAGACAATGAACCCACTAAGTAAGTATTCTCCTCTATCTAAGTCCTGTCGGTAGACTTTAAATTCCGTACCCCAGCCATAAGGATAGAATGGTAGTTATCTACTTAAGTTCACTAGTAAGTTTACTTGAATATACGAAAAAAAAACAACAACACACACACACATTCATTGCATTATTTATTACATCACAAAATTCATAAGCTCCATGTGATTAAACTTATGGGATCCCCGTAGGAGTATTTACTGTAGTGGCATAAAAACAAAAATAATAAAAATAGCATTCATGTTTAATTCCTGCATCATAAACAGAAAATTCAAAAAGAGAAAAAAATGAAATCCTGCTAAAATCTGGCAATGTAAAAATTTACTCATAAAAGAAGATCAATTACTCTTTGGCTGACCGCTAACCCAGTATTAAATTCGAGCCTCGAGTTTTGGTTTTCTTTTTTTTGTGGAGTGTATTCATGCAGGAACAACATCATGACAAGGAGAGAGTCTATCAGTGGTAACCACCAGGTCTGCTATTGGCTAGCTCGCTCTGAAGGACATTTACACCAAGTATTACAAATATCCAAATTGGGGAGGAGCATCCCCTAGTTATCGGGTAACTACACCTAGGCGATTATTAAGTTTACCTTATATATATTCATAAAATACCAAAAATATGTGGGCACATGAAGATCCACGGATGTTATAGAATCTTTTGTTAGGTTGTTAATTCAAAATGATAAAAAATATATAATACATAATTATTAAAAAACTAAATAATTATTTAGTTATAGTATATTTAGGTCGGGCTTTTAGGCTAGAGTTAATTAAAAACTTGATGAACATTAAAAATTTGTTTTGAAGATGATAAATAGTTGCTCTGTTGTCATCCTTGACAAATACCTAGTTGCCAAACTTAAATCTTTCTAAGTTTTAAACACTGCTTTTTTTAATTGGAGAATTTACTCGAACCTTGAATTGTGGAGGCATAAGTTTGCGCTGAGTCTAGGTGGTTGATCGATATGATTCATGAAGGTTGAGCCGCTATTTATTTTATTCCTAGCATTACTAAGTTCTGGGGGGTTTATTTTTGAAAATTTAAAATCTATATGATGAGCTATTGTATGACAAAATATGAATTCCTACCAAAGCCGAAATAATATTCTTAGAAGATAGGAAGCCTTTTCATATTTAAGCCGCCAGACTTTGCATTGAGTTCATCAACTTTGTGTTGTATGCCTTATGAGAGTCTTGTCATGCTTTTAAAACCAAGATCACTCACACACTTCAGTCCACATATGCATTATTCCTACCCCGGGAGTAAGCGCAATCATTCACATATTTTCTATCCATGTTCATCATAAAAATGTTTCTCTCCTACATTGGGAGAAAACACCAAAAAATATACACCCCATAGGAAAAACCCCTGTCTTTAATGCTCTAAGTCCCGATCAGTATCTCTCTAATTGGTTATTATATTCAAGGGATGCATGTGGCTATGATTAAAAAAAAAAGAAGAAGAAGAAGGGAGTAAAATAGACAAATATCCCAAAGAATTTAAGCAACGGGTTTAAGATGTTCGCCTTCAGTTTAGAATAATAAAGATGGCCCATGTTTCTTCTGCAAAAAAGTTTCAAGAGAGTTATTTTAAAAGAGCAAAAATAGAATTAGAATTAGCCACAAATACCATATATACACCTATCCACCATATTCCATACACATGCACATCTTGGTTTGATTGTATGCCTCGATTCTCTGTGGATCCATTAGTTGAATTTACAATATATGTATTGCAAGTATGCCTACCCTTGTTATTGCCGATCCTATGAGCTCTACCATATATATATCCTTAGCTGTAGGAGGCATAACATCATCAATGCCTTAAAGGAGAACCATAAATACCATATACATTAAAAGACTTGAGGGTATCATACAATGAAGCTCTGAGTTTTATTTTGAAAACTTATGAAAACTCCAGAATGTTAGCACTGTAAAGAATTTGAGACATAGCGCTTGACTTAATTGTTCTATCTTTTGATTGCTCAAGACTTATGCAAAAACTGTAAAGCCCTATAATTAAAGGAAGAATGGGTAAGTTTGAAGGTTAGAACATATACTGTTTACTCCGGAGGAATATCTTTGTTTGAAAGCGTGTGTACTTGGAAAGACTAACAACATTGTAGCAACTCCTGATCCAAATACAATAAAAATTAGGCTTAGTTTGTTTGCCAAGGGACTGGCAAAAGGTAAGCTTTGGGGGAGTTGTTGACGGTGGATAACGTCAACATTCATTAGAACTTTAGACATAAGAGAATACATGAAAACACACTAGTCTAGGGTTTTAACTGACAATTTTCATGAGTTTTGCATATTCTATATTTTCCAGGGATTATTCCAGAAAAGCTAAAAAGAGGGATTCAAGTGCAAAATAAACACGAAACTTATCCGCCATGGGAAATATCACGATTAGACTCAGGAAGACTCTGGAAGACACCCGAAGCAACAGGGGGGCCAGAGGCCGCCAGGTGGGGCCGACCGCCCCACCCTAGGGCGGGCGGCCCCCGCTAGGGTTTGCCCCCTCCTTCTGGAAGCTTCCTCCGCCGCCTCTCCCGATGCATCTCGGCCCTTGGTTAAGTCGGTTTGATCCTGCAGCGCACGCACATCCCACCGGACTATAAATATGTGGGTAGACCCCCCTGGAGAGAGCCAATTCATTATTCATCAAAGGCCTCAAGACATCAAGCATCAAGAAGCCTTCAAGTTCATCAAGAGCCTTCTAGTTCATAGTTCTAGTTAGTTAGATTAGAAGTAGCGGAGATCTAGTTCTTCATCGGGATCTGGAGCCCCCCGGCGTGCATGCGGAGCCGCGGGAGTTCGGTATAGTTCTAGTTCTTTCTTTCTTATTGTATTCATTATTCAGATTAGGGAGATATTATTCTTAATAGTCATATGTTCTTAATTGCAATAGTCATTGTCTACTTTGATTATATGTCTAGTTTAGTTAGTTCGATCTTATTGAATTCATGTAATTGCTCGTATAGCGTTTATCTAAGTGTACAATGGGTAGATGATAGACAATATGTAGACGTGGTGTCTAGATATCTTGTTTGTCTGCGAGTGCACCCTGACATACCGGGACGTGTGGTAGTCCGCGTAGGTGACAGCTACGTTGGTTCCTCTGTAGTCCACCCTCCGTGTGTAGGACAGCAGGGTACGGTCGCGAAGTTGGATAATAACTCTATTTCACATCCTTCCTAGTTGATGCCCCCTTACATGTGATCATGATATAGGGTTGACTTAGCGATGATTACTAGATGTAATTACACTAATTAGAGTTATTCATTGATGTAGTTATAGAATTACCTTAGACAATTAACTCCTTAGTTTATCCATTGGCTAACTATGATTATGACTAGACAATGCTCTGATGATTATCTATATAATTATGATACTTGATTATGCTATCACCCGTATTTATCTATATTTATCTTGTGACCTCTGCCTGTTATGAGTAGAGTAGATGACATTGGTAATATCACTTATTCATTGTATATACTTTCTTATCAATATAATAGATAGAGTTTATAACAAAGCTTTTCCAGTGGTATAAATATAAATCGACAACCTGGAAGAACTCCCTAGGTAAAATGCTACAATGGTATAATTATCTGTCCGCTTGCAGAATCTATTTTAGTTTATATTCATATCTCTGCCTAGTCATATTGAATAATACATGTAAATCTATATTTGCTCCTTAGCATTACAATTAGGGATGACAACTTAATTCATGCTTAGGAATACTAGTGATAAAGAAGTGGCTAGTTGCTAATAACAAGTTAATTTAAATACCATGCATTTATAATCTCGTTAATTTGTAGCGACGTTAGAAGTGCCAACACATATTATAAGGTTATTAAAAAAGAAAAATTCAAACTTTGTACATAATATTGATTACCATTAGTCACTATATACATGTTTAGTTTATAAGTAGTATGAATGATTTTTATTTCGCATATCCTGTAATATATCAATGATTTATTGCAAACTGACAAATATACTTGTCTAACAACTCTTGCTCTCCTACGTGGATTAGTGAGAGACATAAAAACTATAGGAGTTTAGGGACCATAGTCAATCAAAATTGTTTTTATCTTTTTATCCTTCCTCATTTGTTTATATTCTAATTCAATACTCATGTGAATATTTGTGTTTTATACCGTTGCAGTATACTTTAATTGACAACTACACTATATTTTCTTACTTCCATTTATAGTTTGTTTCGATCCTCCTCATCTACACCTTCATGCATGTAGGGAATCGGTGTATATCCACGTGACCCGAACAAGAGGGGAGAGGGTAAACTAGGTCACTTATTAGGACTTATATATAGCCTAGATCTCTACTTCAATAATCCTTAACATACTAACTGGATTGCGACAACTATGATTTATTAGGGCACTTCCAATGGTAATTAATGATGATTTCTATCTTCATTAAATAAGCTGCCACATAAGCAAAGATGCTGACATGGCATCTTAATCAATGAGGAAAGAGATGAAAAAAAGAAGAAACCGTTTCTACACCAGGAAATCGCGTCGACTCTTGACCCGAGGCACAAGAAACGGCGATTTTTAGCGTTGGGGAGAAACCAGCCGTTTCCATGGCCGGGGCCGCAACACGCCCGCGCTCCCACCACGCCGCCGCTGCTCGTCGGGCACTGCGCTCGCCCGCCGGGAGCCGCGCTTCGCTCCCCGGCCACCACCGAACTTCGCCGTCCCCCGCGCGAGGGCGAGCCGTCGGCCGCCGCCGTGCTCGTGTCCCGCGCTGCGCTGGCTCGCCGTCGTCGTCGGCGCTCGCGTCAGCCACCGCGCTTACCTCCCGTGCTATCGCCCTCGCCAGCCCACTGCTAGCTCTCCCCGTCGCCGCTGGTAGCGCGCGCGGTCGCCAGCGGGGTGCTCGGCCGGCCGTGAACCTCGCTTCGCGCCGCCGTGAACGCTTCGCCCGGTCGCTGCGAGTCCTCGGCCCCGCCCGCCGCGCGCATCCGTGCCCAGGCACGCTCGCCTGTGCTGACTTGCTGCCGCACTCGTCACGCTTGCCTGCGCTGCCTTGCTGCTGCTGCGCTCGTCACTCTCGCCTGCGCTGGCTTGCTACTGCTGCTGCGTTTGCTTGCGCTGGTCACGAATCGTCCACGCCGGCCGTTGGCTTGCTTTGGTTCGTACAGAGAACTAGAAGAGACTAGAGAGAGAGCATCGCAGGGAGGAATGGATAAGGAAGACAAAAAAAAAGTTTCATATTTATTAAGTGAAGACTCTAGCATTGTGTGGTGTAGTTTCTATCTATGATTTTTTGCTGACGTGGCCGTTATGGAAACGTGCATAGTTTCTACCATTGGGACTGCCCTTAGTGTTCTAGTTATCTACCAAAAAAATTAGCATCCTATAGCTAAGGAAAGGTAAAGTCACGCACAGCAATGAAAAAATAATTAATAACTCATCTTAAGGTCTGTACGGATATTTAGAGGTGGACACTGGACTCAAGGTCAAAAACACATAATCGTAAATTTGTAGGCGTCTTGAACTTTGCCCAGGCTCACTGGATCCCGCTGAGGTGGATGCTATGCATACATGCATGTTTTTTTTTGGGCATTATGCATACATGCATGTGAACACCTCCATGTTTACCGTTTCTAAAAGGCATGTTCAAACGGTAAAATATAATGTAAAAAGAAACCAAGGTAAACAATTAAACTGTTGATCGATGTCGTTATTACGACAGCAAGCTGCTCAACGAAAACAGTGTAAGCGTCCCATATGGCACTGTTTTGCCTTGCCACCAACGAGCGACGCATCCTCCAACTTTAGGGATCGGGAGGCACAAGCACGCATGGCCTCAGCAGTGCTCTGCAATTGATGAACAGGCTTCACCGACAAGATTTGAATGCAACTTTTTACCGAACTGTCCTAAACCGACACAAATGTTTCTACAATAAACCGACATTTCAGAACCACCAACGGATATATATGTCACATATCTGACACTCCCTGGTTCATCAATGTAAATCATACTTTTGAACATGGAAGTAACTGAACTTACTATTGATTCTTGGTTTTATTGTTTTTTAAAAGATATAATCCTGGCTCTGCGACCGCACAAAGTCAAGTTCTTATAGGTTTTCAGCTCATCTGCTGATTAGATTGGAAGGGATAAGAGAACACAAAATTATAAGGAAAAATCAAAAATAAATTCTATCATTGTTTGCCCATCAATTTTTTGTGAACATACTGTGAACACAAGGTTGATATGTGTCCTTGTGGTCTAGATTTATGATGAGTGATTGTCAACGTGACTCATGTCCAGATTGAGTTCGTGGACTAACCATGGCGTGAGTTAGGTTGTGCAACATGTCTCTTAGCTTGTGGTGAGCAGGTGTGGAGCTCGGAGACGATGGTCGACGGCAAGGTGAAGGTCAAGGAGGGATGTGTCATGCCAATGGACCGGAAGCGGTGAAGCGCGGACGTGAGGCTTGGACTGAGGGACCAGGAGACCAGGTGACCAGATATAGTGGCTTACACCTATAGACATGGACAAGTGCAAGTGTGTATGGAGTGACCATGTTGACCAAGTTAAGACAACGATCGAGCAAGTCGAGCAGAAGGCTCTGGAAGACTTGGCGGCCAAGCGATCGAGAACGGCGGTCACACATGTCAAGTAGTGAGGCACTAAGGCATGCGCATGGAGCATGCTACTCGTGGGGTGGTTTAGTAGTTTGGACATCAAAACCATCGGTGGACGGTTTTTGCGTTTGAGCCTCAAAACCTAGGCCTTCATGCACTATAGCAAGATGTTTTCATCTCTCTTCTTAAACTGAATTAGAAGTCGATTAAGTCAATAGTTTTGGTTTCATCAGCTCCAACTTACTCTCCCTAGCTCTTTTTAACTATCTTTGCATTTTTTGAGAAGTAACTTTGGATAGATACATATAAAATAATATTAATATTTATGGTACATGATTAATATAATTAGATATACAAATATTGTTAGTATTTTGTACAAATCAAGTTAAATTTATTAACTTGTAAAACATGACAATAAATATTTAAGGACAGAGAGAGTATTTGCTTGACGCAGCACCAAATTAGAGCTACCAAAGATCTTTTTTCTAGTGACATTGGCGCGGTTTGAAGTCATGTAAAACTGGTTCTTTTCCTAGTGATGACGAATTGTTTAGGTGGTAGTACAAAGGAAGCATGTGTGAGGTGTGTGCACTGTACAAGTTTGTTATCTATCACGTGGATTATTTAATTACCAGCATAGTCCTACTGGAGGAGTACAACTACTAGGATATCCTGTTACTACTAAATGTCGCAATTATTTTACGGCGACCTGATCCTTAAATTCCTCTGATCAGGTCCTCTCTGAATCACATGCCACTGTTAGATTCTGCACAAGAAGGCATCATCAATTTCTCTGCCAGGACACATGTCGCTAGCTTTGCTTGCAAGGTGATAAAACATTATTAATAAAAAACAGTCAAAACTCAAAAGGGAGGAGCGAAGTGTAGAATCCATTTTTTATACTACTCTGCAACTTTTAAAAAACATTTTTATATAGATGAGCCCTCGAGTGAGGGAACAAATTTCTGACAGGACCGTTTGCCTCTGTACTACTCCTAGGTTTGGTGGACTTTGGTCTGAAGTTAAATTATCTTAAGGCCTTGTTTAGTTACCCCCAAGTTTTTTTTCCAATCTCTCTCCTCTTACAAAAGAATCTCCACATGTAAGGAGTATTAAATATAAATAAAAAATAACTAATTATATAGTTGGGTTGTAAATCACGAGACGAATCTTTTTTGAGCCTAGTTGGGCCATTATTGGACAATATTTACCACAAACAAACGGAGTGCTACAGGAATTACACTCTCTCTCCTCTCACAAATTGTTTTCCCCATGTAAATAGCATTAAATATAAATAAAAAAAATAACTAATTACATAGTTGTGTTCTAAATCACGAGATGAATCTTTTTGAGTCTAGTTGGACCATGATTGGATAATATTTACCACAAACAAACGAAGTCTTCTACAGAAAACGTGCAACTTTTTTCCAACGCCATCTAAACAAGGCCTAAATTTAATTAAAAATTTCTGACAGGACACTGCCTGATTTCCTTCACGTGATTTACGTTGTTTTCAGTTTGTTAAAAATTTGTGATATTTTTTGTCGCAAAAAAAATTGTGATATTTATTCTTTTGTTAAGATTAAGTAACTTGATTAATTAAAGTTCTTTCTTATACAGAGGTAGTAGGACCGTAGGAGTATGTGGGAACCCGAAAGTTTGACTACAGCGTGCAATTTGTGGACGATGGTTTAATATGCAAGATTGTATGAAAATTCAGAACATTTTCGAAAAGTACTTACTACGTTGGTGAAATGTCCGTCGTTGTGTACTAAGGAGTCGATGGATCCTCGTACTCGGATTCGATAAATGCTAGAGTTAATTACTAGCTAGGTGCATCTCTCAATTCTGATTTCTCAACAACGTACGTACGCGTGGTGTTTAATGGCGGTAAACAAGAGGGTACAACAGGCAGAATAAAATGGGCCAGGACGTCATCAGGTTAGGCCGACAGAGGCGGGGCCACCGGCAGCCTCTGCGAAGAAAAAAATGTTTTTTTTATTAATTGCCCCCCACCACCCCCCCCCCCACCCCCCACATTGATCCACCTGCAGGCAGGCAGTGTACTCACCCTCTCTGGTCTTTTCATCACAATAAAATCACTCTCGCCTTGTTTAGATTGGGGATGGAGAGAGATTAAAAAGTCCTGTAGCATTTCGTTTGTATTTGGTAAATATTGTCCAATCGTGGTCCAACTAGGCTCAAAAGATTCGCCTCGTGATTTACAACAAAAACTGTGTAATTAGTTATTTTTTATTTATATTTAATGCTCCATACATAAACGGTAAATTGATGTGATGGAGAGAGAGTGAAAAAGTCCTATAACATTTCGTTTGTATTTGGTAAATATTGTCCAATCGTCGCCCAACTAGGCTCAAAAGATTAGCCTCGTGATTTACAACTAAACTGTGCAATTAGTTATTTTTTATTTATATTTAATGCTCCATATATGCGGTTATAAATTGATGTGATGGAGAGAGAGTGAAAAAACTTGAAATTTTGGGGGTGATCTAAACAAGGCCTCAAGAACGGACAATTTCTCTGTCCTACGTTTGAGAAAATTCACCCTGTCTGATTTCATCTCAGTTTCCAAAAAAAAATGTCTTCATTCTCTTTTTCCCTCTAAATTTCAGATTTTTTTTACACTCTCTTCATAACATTAATTTTTAGCGGCATACATGGACCACTAAGTATAAGTAAAAATAACTAATTATATAGTTTAGTTATAAATCATAAGATGAATCTTTTAAACCTAATTAATTTAATTAGATAATATTTACTAAATACAAATGAAATACTACAGTTCAAAATTTTTTTAATTTTTTGAATCTAAGCAAGGGCCAAGAATGGGAGATCGAGCAGGTAGCCGCAGCAGCAACTTTGCAGTGGTGGTGTCGTGCACACGCAATGTGGCATGTGAACATTCCGGATTTAGGAAGGAAGCCACACGGTGAATCATGGGCGCCAGTGGCCATCATAGACTCTGCACGCGACGAGTTGTTGACACGCACGGGACGGCCGTGTGGGTGTGGCACTAGGGCGGTTGGCAGTAGTAGGGCTCGTGTGCACGCCGTCCTTGCGCGTAAACTAGTGCCGTTCCAATGCAAAAGCGAAAGCATAAGCTTTTGCACACACTTGTAGAGCAGACCGAGCCCGAGCACTTTGACACTTTCTTCTACCACTTTGTTCTCCTCCATAGTCCCATCTTCCCGTCTTCTCAAAAAAAAAAAAATAGTCCCATCTTCCCGTCAATTTCGGGGACACCTAATTTCCTACTCTCTATTTTATTCTAAATATACGCATATTATATTGGGCGGTTTTTAGTATTTTGTTCTCCACTTCTTATGTTAATACATAAACCCACAATTAATTTGTTGGCTTCTCTTAGTAAGCACAGGTATAATTTTTTTTTTTTTTGTAAACATTGTATTCCCTATGCAATTTATCAAGCATCCATACTAACGTTAATAACTGTGCTCGGCCATACAAAGTGGTATTTCCAAAGCTCCTCTATCCATTCTCTTATAGCCAAAACTAATTAAAATTAACATTTAAGGGACAAAAATAATCTTCCAACCTGTTCAACATCCTATATTTCGATATATTAATTTATCGTTTATCTCCTTTAAAATTGGAATGTCATATTATGCATCCTATATATATTGTTTGGGATGAAGTAACCGTTCTTGAAATATATAGGGCAAAATTTTTTGGTTAGCATGTACCTTATATAAGGATTTAGAAAAATTAAATTTAGGAGAAGTATAAAATGCACTTAGCCCCAAAATGTGTAGCTCCAACATTTACGTCTTGTATGAACCCATTGAGGAAGAATTAAACCCATGGCTCTCACTTTTTTATGTCTACTTCATCCATCTAAATAAAAGTGCAATTCTTATTTTTCATTAATTCAAATAAATATTAAGTTTATTAAGTTTGATGAATCTGTATAAGAGAGTATTGACATTTATGATAAATCAATATTGAGTAAATATATTAGATTCATAAAAAGTGTTTTTCTATTTAAAGGTATTCATATCATATTTATGGATTTAATTAAACTAAAAATTATTCACTTTTCTAAAAACATGATAGAAGTACTATTGGAATGCAAGTAGTGTGAGCATGTTGTTGACACTAAGGGCATGTTTGTTTTCGCTCGATCCTATGTTCGTGACCACCCATCGCGGAAAATAAAGTGCAGCTCACGATTTGCAAAACGCGGTCGTCGAACGGCGTTTGCTCAATTGCATAGCGGAAACAAAAATGCCCTAAATCTAGTTAGGCACTAGTAAGGCCTTGTGCGGACAACACGGGATTGACCAGCAGTTCAACAATGCAGATTTGACACTCATCTGTCATCCGAAACATCCATGAATGTTTACTGCGAAGGTCTATCACAAAGATGCACAGGGTGCCTTATTATAAGCCAGGCCTCCTAGAGTCCCGATAAATCTTGTCGAGAGAAGTGTTGGCCGATAATAAGATGGAGGTTTCAAATTTATGTAGGTGGATTTCTATTGTCTATGATCCTTCCTTATCATATACAAATTAGTGGAGATGGCCTCATCTAAGTAGAAAACATTCTACAAGTAATTTATAAATTTTTTTCATAAGATTAGAAGAGATTTCAACAAGAAAATCTCAATTTTTGGCTCGGAATGCAAAACCATGTAGACGGTCTCCGGTCAAGGAGGCCTCATACCGATCAAGGCCGGTTTTTAATGGATGTTTGCACTTACTTATTTATCATTCGATTTTTCAGTCCATTTTTACTTCCGATTATATTTTGTCTGTATGTATTTTTTTTACCCGTAGTGAAAGCTAGTGGTAGCAATAATATTAAAAGAGCGATGTACTAGTAGTAGTAGGTAGACCCACCACAGGGGTTGAAAAACAAAAGCAAACCCACGCCATCGCCGCCATAATTACCGTACGGGTCCTCCTCCTCCCGTGGCCTGGCCTGGCCTTCCCTGGCAGACGCGGCGGGGGGCCCCGGCATTAATCCCCCGCCATAAATTCTCCTCCGCCGCACAAGCCACAACAGAAGAGGCCGGCCTCCCCGCTCCCCTCCGCTCCGCGTTCCCCAGTGCCAGCGGTAACCCCACCACCCAACCCCTGTGAGCTGTGACACAGCTGTCCTCCTCTCCCCACTCCAGGCGCTCCGCTCACTCCCCTTCCCTTCCCTCCACAGGAATCCGCCGCCATAATCCTCTCCGCTCCGCATTGCCTCTTTGCTCTGGCTAGGTGGTGGCATGGTGGGATGATGGCCACGGCGGCGGTGCTGTTGTCTCTCCTCTGCTGCCTCGCCGCCGCCGGCGGCGAGGCGGTGTCCGTCGTCGTCGAGGGTGAGGCGGCGGAGCTGGCGGTGTCGGTGGACCCGTCGTGGCGGTTCCCGAGCCAGCGGCTGCGGGACGCGTACGTCGCGCTGCAGACGTGGAAGCAGCAGGCCATCTTCTCCGACCCCCGGGGCTTCACCGCCAACTGGGTGGGCCCGGGGGTCTGCAACTAAAAGGCGTCTTCTGCGCGCCGCTGCCGCGCGGGGTGCCGGGCGCCGGGGAGCTCGCCGTGGCCGGGCTCGACCTCAACCACGGCGACATCGCGGGGTACCTCCCGTCCGAGCTCGGCCTGCTATCCGACCTCGCGCTGCTCCACCTCAACTCCAACCGCTTCTGCGGCCTCGTCCCATCCACGCTCCGCCGCCTCCGCCTCCTCGCCGAGCTCGACCTCAGCAACAACCGCCTCGTGGGCGCGTTCCCGAGGGTCGTGCTCGACCTCCCGGCGCTCAAGTTCCTCGACCTCCGCTTCAACGACTTCGAGGGCGCCATCCCGCCGGAGCTCTTCGACCGCCCGCTCGACGCCATCTTCCTCAACCACAACCGCCTCAAGTCCCCGCTCCCCGACAACTTCGGCAACTCGCCGGCCTCCGTCATCGTGCTCGCCGACAACAGCTTCGGCGGGTGCCTGCCCGCCAGCCTCGGCAACATGTCGGGGACGCTCAACGAGATCCTCCTCATCAACAACGGCCTCGATTCCTGCGTCCCGCCGGAGGTCGGCCTGCTGCGGGAGGTCACCGTCTTCGACGTCAGCTTCAACAAGCTCGTCGGCCCGCTGCCGCAGCAGGTGGCCGGGATGCGCAAGGTGGAGCAGCTCGACGTCGCGCACAACCACCTGTCCGGGGCCGTCCCGGAGGCCATCTGCGCCCTCCCGCGCCTCAAGAACCTCACCATCTCCGACAACTACTTCACCGGGGAGCCGCCGTCCTGCGCGCGCGTCGTGCCTTCGCCCGACGGCGATAGGGGGAACTGCCTGCCCAACCGCCCCGCGCAGCGCACGCCGCAGCAGTGCGCCGCCTTCTACTCGCAGCCGCCCGTCGACTGCGCCGCGTTCCAGTGCAAGCCGTTCGTCCCTGTTCCGCCGTTACCGCCGCCGCCACCATCGTATCCCAGCCCCTTGCCGCCAGTATACCCCATGCCATACGCGTCGCCGCCGCCACCTGCGCATTACCGATGATGAGGAGCACTTTCACCTTAATTCGCCACCGCCGCTGCGCTGGATGGAGACAGCAAAGTTCACCGTCACAATTGTACGTGGTCAGTCATTGTTGTGCTTAGATTAGCTGCGTTCTTGATTGATAGCTACCGGCATATAGAAGATTATTATTATAAGGTGCATATATCGCTCTTGCTTTTGCATTGGTCGTTCTCTGTTTTTCGCGTCGATCGGGGTTTGCGTCACGGCGGTGGTGAAAAGGATTGGAGGTGGGGTGCTTGAGCCGGGAACAATTTGAGCTTGGATTGATTGCTAATTGAGTTGTGAATAATAAACTGCTTGAGAGAGACAGGTTACGAGGACGAGGAGGATTGGTTGGTGACTTGGTGCGCAGGATGTATAGAGGGAATTAAGCTTGAGTTCTTCAGTTAAGCTGCTGCTTTCAGTTGAGAATCCAGAGATAAGTTTTCAGACCAAGGAATGTACCCCACTTAACTATTCTTTTTTTGTGTCACAGCTACTTACTGTTAATCGATTGTTATGATATATCTGTTTCCGATTCATTAGAAGGTTTTGGCCCTTTCGATTGGTACTCTGTTCTTCTCTGTTTTTAATGTGACGACAGTATATATATGCTACTTCCTCCATTCGTTGAGTATTTTCTGAAACATAGCTTCGCATCTACGTAGATATACATTATGTCATTATGTGGATACTATTTTCAGGTTGGTCATTCTTTGCATGTGGATTCTGTTTTCGTTATCTTTTTGGTTTGCAACTAGAATTTTTTTCCATTGCACCATGGAATTAGATGCTTCACATGATGTGTTGAGCATGATCAACGCCACTGGCCCATGTTTTCCAAAGGTTGTTTTGTCTTTGGAAAAAGGGAGAATTTGGGATATGGCCACTGGCCAGGTGCTTCTTCCTCCTAGCTTTGCCGTTCTTTTTTATTTTGTTAGGATGGTTCCAGTCTATACATCATTGCAACATGTGCATTGTGCACCCAACTGAAAATTACTACTGCGCCTCATGATCCCATAACAATGAAGAATACTTCGATGCAGCTCTTATGATTGGTAAGATTTTTTAGTAGTTATTGATGGTAAGATCCTTAATAAGCTCTGCCCTTTTGAGGCACACAGAATGATTAGCAGTGACTACGCTGGCCAGCATTTGGATTCCATTCGAGTGGTGGGAAAATTAAGGTGAAGAAAAGAAATGATGCACACAAACCTGCTTGAATCCCATTTGCTTTGGCCCTAAGATAATATGATGACCTTTCGCTAGCAGCTTTTACGGCAGTTATTCGGGGTGTTCAGCTGGTCATAAGCCGGCTGGTTTGTTGTGAGAAAAAAATATTGTTTGAACGGATGATAAGCTCGGCTGATAAAACAAACAAACAGAGTGATTATATGACGATTATATATGGTTTAAAAGCACGCTCCCTAACTTGTTACTACTACAGTAGCAATTTTGGTTGTGTGAGAGTGCATTCTTTCGCAGCGTGGGCGTGGATGCCCAATGCGTCAGCCCGTTGCTCAGTTCGGTGGAAAGGGATCAAAGAGTGTGTTGAAAATGTGGAGCAATGCCAGTACTAGCTAGCTAGGGTGACGCAGGCGGTCGGTCGATTTGTTTACCGATCCCGCCATGGAATTGGGCTTGCTGCAGTCCTGGTCGGGGATGCTGCGAGGCAGGGCATGTGCACCCCCACCACCAAAGTCCACCAAAGTCATTGTGTATCGTATTCCCTACGGTCTGCGGGATTCATGGAGTTTACTACTACTAATCCCTAAAAAAAAGGATCATGCGCCGCGTCGGCCGTAACCATCATCATCATATGCGTTTTGCAGTGCGCTTCCTCACTGTCACTGCTGGTTGGGAAGCATGTGACGTGCGTAGCTTAGTTGTTTGTGAAATGAATTGACACGCGCCTCGCGCCAAGGAGAGAGAGAGAGATTGAGAGAGAGAGAGAATTCTAGCTTTTGGTTGAATGATAATTCTTCGTGGAGAAACTTTTGGTTGGGTTCTCCTCGGCATGTTTAGACTGATGACTCCGTCCGGTCTGCACTGCACTGCACTGCACTGACCAGCCGGCAGCCATCCCTTTCGCTTTCGGCGCCTCGCGCGCGGTCGCAGGCCGCAGCGCCGAGGCCGACCGGGGCCCCGGCGCCGGCTGCCAACCCAGACGTGGCCACCACTTGCGAGTGCCTTCCTTCTCTTCACTTTGTATACGTCGGTGAGCGAACCAATTCACTGCCGCAGGTCTCGAGCTTGCAACCGTACGTGTTAACCTAAGGCAAATTGAAAGGTTACCGATCGATGAGCAAACTGCGTTCACGGTCACGGACGGACAGCAGAGAAGGATATTGCTGCTGCTGCTAGTGCTCCGAGGACTCGTTTCACTTCCATGTTTACTGACTGACTTGACAACTGGCTGCCAATGCCCATGGTGATCGATCGATGTGGGGTTGGTGGGAGGGAAGAAATGTCATGTTACTCCAACCCAATGCAATGCTGAGTTGTTTAGCTCGGCGGAAATTAACTCGTGGCCGCCGCCGGAGATAGATATATGCATGCTGCCACCGACACCGAAATCTCGGGAGCAAGGCAAAGCAAAACCCCGGCGCGCGACAGATAGGTCCAGGTCCAGCAGTCCAGTGGGTGCGCCACCGACGACGCTGATGACGAGGAGGGACGCCATTAGCTGAGAAGGGTGCCAAGGTTCAGTTAGCCCTGCCCCGTCTTGCTGTTGGTAATCTTTTCATATTATCATTATTGTTACACGGTTATAGCAAAAGTGATGGAATGCCGGTCAGTAGTCGAACTGTTTGGTTACTTGTGCAGTAACGCATCAAATCTACTATTCCCGCCGATAACATTCGCAGCTCAATTTGCATGGTGCGATGTACGCTGTAGTACTGCCTGCTGCTGTCCATCATCATCGTTCGCTCTGGTACACGCGTTCGATCCATCACTACCAAATAGTAGTGGCCCTGCTATAGTGCCCCTTGCCAAAGCGGCAAATAAAGCCCAAGAGGTACGTAGCGGCTACTACTGTACTACTAGACCTAGTACTAGCTATGTAGGAGTACGTAGCTTTGCTGTTGCTGGTACGCGCACTGGACCGCACCAGACCAGATGCGGAATGCGGTGGTGGTGGACGACGGAGGGGGAGGGGCGGCTGGCCGGACGGCCGGCGCGGACACCGGACTTATTCCCCTCCCCTGGGTCTCTCTTCTTAGCTTTTTTGCCGATTTGGTCGCCACCGTTTCGCTCTGGCAAGAGCCCGTGGATGGGGTATCCATCCTCCTGCAAAAGGAGAAGGCAACGATGGATTGGACGCCATTGGCAACCGTGAACAGCGCACGCGCACGCACGGATGCCATTGGAACGGCCGGCCACTTTTGGTCTCTCTCGGTTCGTATATCGTAGTGGCCCGTCCACTGCCGGTCCATGTTCATCATCCAGCGCTTCATTCAGCTAGCTTCACAGTTGAATGATACTGTACACAGCACTACCGTGGGGTTCGGGTTGCCTGATTACATTACAGGCAGGCCGGCAGACCACCAGTAATCGAGGATCTTGCAAAGGCAACCTTCGTCGTCTGGGCAAATCTCTCGGTTCTCCACATGCTTCGCCGACAAATCTGGGACGTCCTCGGTGCGCTCGCTCGATCTGCAGTGCCAGTGCGACGCCGCCAGCCGTAGGAGAAGCGTCGTCGGTGCGCGCGTGGTGTACGAACCGGAAATTGATGGGCTTATTTGCTGTAAGGGCCACTAAATGCTGGCCCATGGAGATGGACGCGCTTGTTTGATATATTTGAGTGGCTTGCTTGGTGGGTCACATAGATGCCAAGTGACACCTATTTTTTGTTCGGCCCAAACAAATATTAGGGAGACTTGTGTTACCTTTCGTTATGTTTTTTTCCTTATTATTACTAGAACATACTCCATGTGTTGCTACAGGTATTGCAAAGAATTTGAAATCAAATTAAGTGAGAGATGATATAGATAGCTTGCAATTACATGGTTGGAAGTTAGTGGAGTGACATGACTATTAGTAGAAGATTATATGGATAATTAGTGTAGACGGGATTAGCTTTATAAGCGATATAGATTATGTATGTTTTTATACATTTAGTTTATATAGATCGATAGATAGAAAAATGGACCAAACAAATATTATGGAGAGAACGGTAGTCCAACATCCGGCGAGGTGTTAGGTTGGAGGATGCTGTTGAGTGGGGATGTGGCCACAATCCATATGCCTAAGACCTAAGCATCAATAGACCTGGGTGGTCTCCTTAAGTTGTCGATATAAAGCTTGTTTGGCAGATGACTCTATCACTATGTCAAAAAAATTAGTGAATCTGAATCTCAGATTCACCTACATCTATGGTGTAGCAGTTTCGTTATGGATCTAAGATTTATCAAAGTATTTGGTACACTTCCACATCCATCTCTATCGCACTTCCACTGGGCACCACGCATCAAGGGACATAATGAAAAAATGCAAAAACAAGAACACAAGCTCTTCTTCCTCGTGACAGCTCACGTGCACAAAGGCTCAGATAGGGCGCGGTCCTGTTCGGCGAAGGCGAACCAGCGCTGCGTTAGTGCGTGATTAGGCCACGATGCATTGTCTATAGGAACGTCGAGGACACTAGCGCTAATAGGATCTAGATCCCTAGAAGGGGTGAAATAGCCTATAAAAATTCTCTATAAATCTAGAATTTCACTACAGCAAGATGGTTATACCCCATTCACACAAGGTGCTAGTATCGAACAAAATACACACTCCATACTTTGAGGGAAATGTCAAGTTTATACCCATTGTCATACATTTCGATTTAGATTTGTCGGGGACCAAAATAAGGGCCCTCCTAACAATTAGGCCCAAGAAACGCGAAACTAGGCCACAGAGTAACAAAACACGGCCTGCCAAGGCCCAGCGCACTACACACTAACACCCCCGAGCCCACATTGCGGGGACATCAAGCAAAACGCTAACTTTCCGCCCGTCCAAGCCTCCTTTACCAAGGCCTCGGACGAGTTCACATTTTCCCGTCTCGCCCCGAGCCTCCCCGTAGAGGCCTCGGACGGGCGTCCGCTTCCCGACTTCGCCCGAGCCTCTCGGCGAGAGGCCTCGGGCGGGCGTCCGCTTTCCGACTTCGCCCGAGCCCTCGGCCGGAGGCCTCGGGCGGCGTCCTGCCCGTCCCGGCCGAGCCCTCCCTGCTGAGGCCTCGGGCGGGCACTGCCCGCTCCGCCTCGCCCGAGGCCTCCCTGCCCAGCGGCCTCGGGGCGAGTTCCCGCCTTCCGTCCCGGACCGAGCCCCCGAGCGCTAAGGCCTCGGGCGACACGCGCCCCGCATCACCTGGTCAAAGGCCGACCCAGCGACTTGGCGTATATCTACCGCCCCGCCTTCCCACGGTGGTATCGGTGGCCCTAGCCCACTGGCGGGGATGGGAGCCGTCCGTCACCACTCTGCACCTCTGCGCCCAGCGCTCACGATTCACATAATCCCTACATTTAGCGGTCATGCACGCCCTTTGTAGAGGCGACATGATGACTAACCCACATAACGGGTCCCATCACGGGAAGTCCAAATACGGAGCATGCCGCATCCGGGCGGGGAGCACGGCGCCACCACGGCGGCGGGTCTTCAGTGCCCGGCCCTTGTACACCCAGCTTCCAAAGCCGGGGCGGGCGAAAGATGGCCCGTCTGCTGTATCTCTACGTCGGCCACGCCGTATCGACAACGATGCCGCGGCCCTCGGGAACCGGACCGGGAGTGAGTCAAAGCTTCTGCGAGCCCACGATACACAGGCACGCTCATCATGACGCCCACGCCGACCCTGCGGGGCGGGCGTCCCCTCCTTCGCCAAAACGAGGAGCCGACTCACGGGGGGCGCCCGCCATCGGCGATGCGGCGCCGTGCAAGACAAAACCGCCGCCCTCACCGGGGCCTCGGCACAAGGAGAGAGGGAGCCCCAAGGCCTCGGCCGAGGATGAGGCGGCGCCACCACCGTCTTTCCTATTCAAACAGCATGTCTTTGTAAAGCCCGTCCCTCCCCTTCCGGCTATAAAAGGGGGGACGGGGGTCTGCCGGGGGCAGGGGGAATCCAAGGAAGCAAGTCAAGCAATCTCTTTGGAAAACAAACACACACACACACACACACTCACTCATCTCACAACGAGACTTGGGGCAGTTCCCTCTCTCCGTGCAGCTTGTACACCCTACCTCTGGGCACTTTGGTGCGGGGATAATACAAATCCTTCTTGTGTCCTTCTTGCACACCATCCGGGGGGTGGGAGCACGCCGCGTAAATTCACTCGTTGGTACTAGGACCACTAGTTTTAGTACCGGCGGTTGGCGCGCGCCGGGTAGGGGGTTGTGCGTGCTTTTCGCTTTCCTTCCCGCCAAAACTTCGGAATGGCCGGCAACGACATTTCGGGGCGGATTCCCCCCTAACTCCACTCCCACTCCAGCCCCGGCGGGAGCAGGGGACCCCGATCCGGTTTGGTGAGCTCGAGTTCGTGTCAACCTGGAGTCGATGCGACATGGAACTTCTCCCGGCCAGGAGTCCGGGGACCTCGACCCGAGCTCCGGTGGACCCTCTGCCGGCCCGTCGCGGGGGGCGCGCCGTGGCGCGTTCTCGCCGAGCGACGGACGCACCACGACGCCCGGCCGATGCGGAGGAGGACCTTGCGGCGTTGTGGCTGGGCGGCGACGCGCCGCCGCCATCGCCACCACGCCCGCCATTTGGCCTGGTCAACGCTGCTGCCACGTGCGCAACGTCGTCTCCACCGTCATGGGAGCCGGGAGGCGTCCACGCCGTCAGCCCGGCTCACGGAGGCGCCTCGCGGACATCCCCGACGGATCCATCCACGCCTATGAGGAGTACACGGTTAGGCAGGAGGAGCAGCGGCGCCACTCTAGCGGCGCTACATCCACCCGATCGGCGCTACCTCGAGGACCGCGGAGCCAGGGGTTCCTTCCGGAGCATGCCTTCGCTTTTGGCTACCCCAGCTCGACTCCCGGGCGACATGTACGATCCGACTCGTGAATGCTTTCACGTGGAGATCGGTGAGCTTCAGCGTGGCGGCAACGGCAACGGCGGCGGCGACCAGGCCGTGATCCCGTGGCCCGCCCCGGGGGAGGCGACTCAGCGGGCGCAGCCCCCGAGGACCCCAACACATCCCGGCCTGCAGGCGGGGGGCCACAAACTCCGGCACATGCGGGCCCTCCGGGGACCGGCGAGCTACCTACCCCTCGAGAGGCCACGGCGTCCCGCTATCGAGCGGATTCGGGAGCTTGGGGACGGGCTCGGCGCGACCATCGCTTTATTCGGACGGAGATAGAAGCGTCACGAGCATGCCCACCGTCTTGACACGCAATCCTAGCCCCGCTGCTCGTCGACACGCGCGTGGCGATCAGCGAAAGGATCGTCAACGACGAGGGTGGAGAGCGTCCCCCATCTTCCCACGCGCCGTCATAACGTCGCGGCGGCTGCCTCCCCGTCGGTCGATGCGAGAACCATCGACCCGGGAGGCGGATTCGAGATGATCTGCGAGATTATCTCGAGACCGCGCGCTGTCAGCGGCTGAAAGCTCGGCCTCCGGCATCGGACACCGAGGGATGAGGAGGGAAGAGCGCCCACGACGCCTTGGCGAAGCTTCCGGTCCGCCGGGACCCATCGCGAAAGCCGATCCGCGGCGTCTTCGGGGCGACGCGGCGGCATCGGCGATGGTGGCGCCGCGCAACGTCATCAACAACGCCCGCAAAGGAAGCCGGGCCGGGCGGATCGACCGCCCGGCCGGCAGAGGCGGAAGGCGCGATAGCGGCGAGGACGCGGCGATGCCGATCCTCGGGGGGCGCGCCTTCAGGCCAGGAGATCCGCGGCGCCACGGTTCCCCTTCGGTTCCGGTTCGACCGGCCAATCTTGCCAAATACTCGGGAGAAACGAACCCCGAGGTTTGGCTCAACGACTTGCACCTGGCATGCTAGCTTGGCGGCGCGGGCGATGACCGGCTTATCATCCGCAACCTTCCGGCGCACTTGGGTGATTGACGCAGCGCTTGGGCGGGCATCTTCCGCCCGCACAATCCGCGGCCCGGTCCGAGCTAGTCGGGGTTTTTTGTGGAAAATTTCGAGGCACATACGTGCGCCCGGGAATCGTGGGATCTCCGCGAGTTGCCGCCCGGGGCCCGGCGAGGCCTTCACGTGACTTCATCGGGCGCTTCTCGAAGAAGTGCAGGCTGCCCAACGTGGGCGGGTTTCGCCATCATCGGTGCATTCCTTGGCGGCACGACCTGCAAGGAGCTCGTCCACGAGTTGGGCGGAAGATGCCGACCACCGCCAACGAGCTCGTTCGAGGTGGCGGCGAACTTCGCCTCCGGCGGGAGGCGGTGGGGCGATTTTCCGCGACGTCGGCGGCAAGGGAAGCGGAAGGAGGACAATGCCGAGGGGGAGGCAACCCGCGGCCCCGGAAAGAACAAGAAGAACAAGCACAAAGGGAAAAAGGGCAAGAAAGAGGTGGACTCCGAGGGGCGATATCGTTGCCACGGTGACCATAAGACCCCCCGAGGCCCCCGGGGGCCAGGGGCCTCCCGGCGACATGCTCAAAAAGCCCTGCCCTTTCCACAAATTCCCGTCAAGCACACTATGGGGGAGTGCGATTTGGCTTGTCGCTTCTATCGGAAGCTTCCCCCACCTGAGGACAAGAAGAAGAAGGAGGGGGGAAAACAAAGGCGGGAGTTCCCTAAGGTCCATGGCGTTTTCATGGTCATCGGGGGGGCTGCCGGCGAACCTCACCCCGCGCCCGGATCAAGCGCGGCGTCGAGAGATATTCTCGGTGCACCCCGCCACTCCAGCGGTACACCGTGGTCCGCCCGACGCCATCACCTTCAGCATCGGCGACCACCCGCCCTACGTGCCAAAGCCGGGGCGGTACCCGCTCGTGGTCGACCCCATTGTCGACAGCGTCGCGGCTCACCAAGGTGCTGATGGATGGCGGAAGTGCCCTTAACATCCTCTACTCCGAAACCCTCGGCTTGTTGGGGATAGGCGCTCACGGCTTCGGCCCGGTAGCTCTCCCTTTCGGGCGTAGTGCCGGGTAGGCAGCGCTGGCCCCTCGGGCTGATCGACCTCCCGATGCCTTTGGGGCGCCATCGAACTTTCGTAAGGGAGGTCATCACCTTCGGCGTGGTTGACTTTCGAGGAACCTATCACGGAATCCTCGGACGTCCAGCGTATCACGAAGTTCATGGCCGTCCCCAACTACACTTACCTTCTCCTCAAGATCTTAGGGCCCTAATGGCGTCATCACCGTTGGCTCCTCCCTACGAACACGCGTTCAAGCTGCGATGTCGAGGCGGTCGAGCACGGCGAGGCGTAGCGTCTCAGGAGGCCCTCGACACCAAAGCGTCACACCGGCGCATTCGAGCCGTCCGGCCGGAGTGAAGGAGGTCCCGCTGGACCCCGCCTCTCCATCGGCAAGGCGGTGAAGATCTGCGCCTCCCTCGACCCGAAATAGGAAGTTGTGCTCGTCGACTTCCTCTCGCGCATAACGCCGACATCTTTGCGTGGAGCCCTCGGGACATGCCGGGCATTCCGAGGGAAGTCGCCGAGCACTCCCTTGACATCCGGGCCGGGTCAAGCCCGGTGAAGCGGCGTCTGCGCCGATTTGACGAAGAGAAGCGCAGGGCCATTGGCGAGGAGGTGAACAAACTTTTTGGCGGCCGGGTTCATCAAGGAGGTGTTCCACCACAGTGGTTATCTAACCTGTCTTGGTTAGGAAAAAGAGTGAAAATGGAGGATGTGTGTGGATTATATTAGTCAAATAAAGCATGTCCGAAAGTCCCTTTTCCCTTACCACGTATCGATCGGATAGTCGACTCCACTTCGGGGTGTGAGCTCTTATCCTTCCTTGATGCCTATTCCGGCTACCACCAAATCAAGATGAAGGAGTCCGACCAGCTCGCGACTTCCTTCATCACCCCTTTCGGTATGTCTTTGCTACGTGACAATGCCCTTCGGGCTCGGGAACGCGAGGGGCCACGTATCAGCGGTGCATCTTTGGGCGTTTTCGGAGACCACATCGGGCGAAACCGTAGAGGCCTACGTCGGCGGCATCGTGGTCAAGACCAAGGAGGCCGACAACCTCATCTCGACCTTGAGGTCGCATTTCGGTGTCTCAAGGCCAAGAGTGTCAAGCTCAACCCCGAGAAGTGCGTCTTGGGGGTCCCCGAGCATGCTCCTCGGGTTCATCGTCTCAAGTGCGGCATCGAGCCCAACTCGGAGAAGGTAAGCTCATGATAACGAGCATGGGGCAGATCGAGGACCTGAAGGGGTGCAGCGAGTCATGGGGTCATCCGGCGTCTCTAAGCCGCTTCATCTCACGGCTCGGCGAGAAGGGCTGCCCCTCTATCGCCTCTAAGAAAGTCCGGCGCTTCTCCACGGACCTCGAGGCCCGGAAGGCCCTCGACAAGCTCAAAAGCCGCCCTCACCCGGCGCCCCGATCCTCGTCCCGCCCGGCCCGAAGGGGGGCCCCTCCTCTCATGCGTTGCCGCAACAACGCGGTGGTCGGTGCGGCCATCGTCGTCGAGAGGCGGGGAGGAGGGCCACACCTGCCGGGTCCGAGAGCCGGTCTACTTCATCGGCGAGGTGTTGTCCGAGACCAAGATCCGCTACCCGCAGATCCAAAAACTGCTCTGGCGGTGGTCGACCGGCGCAATCTCGACACTACTTCGGCTCGCTCACCCGTGGCGGTGGTTTCCTCCTTCCCGTTGGGGGAGATCCTCCAAAATCGGGGAAGTCTCGGGGCGGGTCGCCAAGTGGTCCGTTGAGCTCATGGGGGAAACCCTCTCCCTACGCCCAAGGAAGGCTATCAAGTCTCAAGTCTTGGGCGACTTCATCGCCGAGTGGACCGATACTCGGCTATCGCCGCCCCGGCTCGGTGGAGTCTTTGGTTGATGTACTTCGACGGGTCCACGATGAAAGGCTGGGCCGGCTGGTCTCCTCTTTGTCTCCCCCTCGGGGTGCACATGCGACATGTAATCCGCCTCCACTTCCCAGCGTCAAACAACATGGCGAGTACGAGGGGCCTACTCAACGGGTTGAAGATCGCCATCGAACTTCGGCATCAAAGCGCCTTGATGTCCGAGGGACTCGTAGCTTGTCATCGACCAGGTCATGAAGGACTCAAGCTGCCACGACCCCAAGATGGACGCATCTTTGCAAGGCGGTGCGCGCCACGGAAGACAAGTTCGAGGGCCTTGAGCTCAACCACGTCGTCCGCGGTACAACGAGGCTGCCGACGAGCTCGCCAAGATCGCCCATTTGGAAGAACCCGGTTCCCCGATGTCTTCACAAAGGACCTCACGGCTCCCTCCATCACACTCGGCAAAGGGAGGAGGCCACGGAGAATCACTCGACCCCCCCCGGGGGCTGGGGGGAGATGTCAAGGTCCCCTGCGCAGCCCCCCCTCGGACTCCGGGGGGCGTCCTCGGCGTCAAACCCCAAGGTCATGGAGATCGGCGGGGGGAGGATCCGGGAAGCCGACCCCAAGCCGGGGCTGGAGAAAGCCATACCTCGATTGGATCGTTCGGGGGGACCCTCCCCGAGGACTTCAATCGGGCCGGGCGCATCGCGAGAAGAGCAAAGTCCTTAAGTCGTCATCGAGAACGACCTCTACAAGCGGAGCCCCTCGGGGTCTGCGGCGATGCGTCACGCGGTCGAGGATGGCCTTGCCACTGGTTCGCAAAATCCGCGCCGGGGTGTGTGGCCACCACGCCGCTCCCCGCTCCCTCGTCGGCGGCGCTTTCCGGCGGGGATTCTGCGGCCAACGCGGTCGTGACGCCACCGAGGTAGTGCGCACCTGCGAGGGGTGCCCGTGCCTACGCTCGTCGGGACGCACCTACCGGCTCGGGCACTCCAGGACCATCCCGATCACATGGCCCTTCACCGTGTGGGGTTTGGACTTAGTAGAACCTCTCAAGAAGGCGCCGGGGCTTCACCCATTTGCTTGTCGCCATCGACAAGTTCTCTCCAAGAAATGGATCGGCGCGCCCGTCACCAACATTCGATCCGAGCGGCGGTGCTCTTCTTCACCGACATCATCCATCGCTTTGGAGTCCCGAACTCTATCATCACCGACCCCACGGCACCCGGTTCACGGGAGGCGAAGTTTAGAAACCTGCGACAACCACCCGGTCGCATTATGCGGTCCTCGATCGCACACCCCACGGGGCGAGCGGGCGGGTGGAGCGGGCCCAACGGGATGATACTTGCAAGGGCTCAAGCCTCGGATCTTCAACAAGCTCGACAAGTTCGGCAAAAGGTGGCTCGAGGCTCCCCCTCGGTCCTCTGGAGCCTCGGGGCGACAACGAGCCGAGCCATGGGGGTTCACGCCTTTCTTCCCGGGTATACGGCTCCGAGGCCGTCCTCCCCCCCGACTTGGAATTTGGCTCTCCGAGGCTCAAGTCCTATGAGGAGTGGCGCAACCGGGTCGGCTCGGGAGAACTTCGGCCCCATATGCTTGACGAGGCCGGGGGCGCTGCCCTCCTACACTCGGCAAGATACCAGCGGTCCCTCCGACGCTACCACGGCCGGGCGGGTCGAGCCGAGACCTCAAGGAAGGCGATCTGGTGCTCCGTCTCCGCCAAGACAACAGGGGACGCCACAAGCTCACGCCGCCTTGGGAAGGACCCTTCATCGTCGCCGAAGTCCTCAAGCCGGGCACGTACAGGCTCGCCAATGAGGACGGAGAAGTCCTCAACAACGCTTGGAACATTCAACAGCTACGTCGCTTCTACCCTTAAGTTTCCAAGCTCTCACTTATAGTTGTACTCCATGTTTCTCAAAAGGAGAATGGAAAACACTTTTACAATTTTCTGCAAATGAGAAACATGTCCGAGGCCCTCGGGGGCTGAGGACCTCAACTACACTTATACCGCCTCAGAGCCTGAGCGAGACTCGGTTTTGACCCATCAAAGCCGAGCCTCCCTCGGGGGCTAGACAGGGGGGAACTCCCTCCTGAAAGGCACTCTGCAAGCGCACTTTTTTGTTAGTCGTTTTTCAAACATTTCCGTGTTACAAATCTCGAACGCTTGGAAGAAGGGTAACAGAGGGACTACTCCGAAACCTAAGGCTGGTTGAGCTACGGAGTTGCTTACGCCCATGCGCTTCTGACACTCCTACTCGCTGCCATAGGACGAGGTACCTCATGCTTTGAGGAAGGGCTGCTCCAAGCGTCAGGGCGGGAAAGCCCACGAGGCCGCCCGCGCCCGGTGCTAGGGTGCCTCTGCTTAAACCACTTTGACTAAGGACTCCTGTGTCCCTGCGAGGGGCCCTAATCTAAGTACGAGGCGAGAATCAAAGGCACGAAAAGTAAGCGAAAAACGAGAAAACAAATCACAAGGCCTCGTCGGGCCCGCGGTACTTGTCAAGCAGACGAATAACAAAAAGCTAATCAAGTTTTTTTTATGGGCACGCTCGGCCCAACATGCGAACTTCACTGGGGGTTCGGCCCCCTCCTCCCCAGTGGCGGCATCCATGGCGTCGGTGGCGTCGGCTCCTTCGGCGGCGTTAGGGAGGATCGCCGTTGCAGGAAGTGCCCGACCAGCCTTGATCGTGGCCCCTTGGCCAGCTGGGGCTCGTCGAACACCTCCCTCTCGGCGACCCTCCTCGTCCTCGGCTGACGACGAGCCCCTCGGAAACTTTGGGGAGGTCGAGGTCGTAGTGGGAGAGGGTCATCGCCAAGGTGTGCCGGCCCGGTCGAGAAGGCGGACTGAAGGGCGGCGTGGGCCGGCGCTTCCACCCGTCCAGGCAACGCCCCCGGGATGGCCCGTGGTTCTTCGCGGCGGACTTCGCCCGGCCTCGACAACTTCAATGCAAGCGGCTCCGACCTTCTCCTTGAGGGGCCTCGAGCTCGCCTGCGCCGAGGAGTAGGCCGTCACTGCCTTTGCCGAGGTCCGCCGCTTGCTCCGACGACTTCCTCCTCGGCTCTGCATCCGCCAGGGTCACCCTTGGAGCTAGAATGCAAGGATGCGACTGCCCAAAAACGACAAAGACTTACCTTCCGTCCGCACCACCTCCTCCGCCAGCTGCTTTGGAGCTGGATGGCCTCATTCAGCGCTTGCCCAAGCTCGGCCCGCACCATGGTGACGTCGTCGACAAAAAGTTGGTGATCAGGTGTCCATATTCACCAGGTTCTCTGTCAAGGTCCCGATGGTGCCGGAGGCTCGGCAAGCGCCGTCCTCATCGCCTCCTTCTCGGCGCGGAGCTTGTCCGAGCTCCTCGTTCAGTAGCCAGCTCGGTCTTGCAACTGGTTTGCCTCTGTCGTTGGAGATAGGCGCCTCGTCGAGGCCGGACCTGAACCGAGAGAAACTCTGATTTCTCCCGGGGCGCCACCGCCAGTCCTACGACGATCGGGGCCAACGGATTAGCCACCTTTGGGCGCTCATGCCAAGGTAAGGCTTCGACCACAAATGTTTGTATTACCTTCAACAGTCGGGGAGGTCCCTGGAGAAGATCGGCGAGAGACCAAGCGGAGTTTTGGCCGACTTCATGTACTTATCCGCTTTGCTCCCACGGAGGTCGACTCAAAGCGTCGTCCGGCCGTGTAGGCGGCCGGTCCTCCGGGTCCCGGCGGTCCGACCAGACAATCTGCGGCATCGTTAAAGGCTGGAGGACCCCTCGGCGGCATCCGGGGGTCGGCGACCCCATACGGTTTACCGCGAGGAGTAGCATCATGACGACCACCTCTTTCCCCCGCGGGGCGGTCTCCTCCCCGAGGAGGGATCTCCACCACCTCCTCTCAAGGCGGCGGGCTTAGGGCGGAACGGGCGCCGCTCCTCCATGACCATGTCGCCCGGTGGCCATCGGGCGGCGCCGCACGGCTTCGCGGCGGGCGCCGTCACGGCCTCTCCAAAGAAGCGCCAGCCCTGGCCTCCGCCGGGCGCTTGCGCCCCTCCCGTCACACGGGCGGAGGGTGGCTCCATGGCCGGGGCGCCTCGATCACCGCTTCCTCGGTCGCCGGCGCCACCACCCCGGGCAGCGGGCGCCGCCCGTGCGGCTTTGTAGCCTCATTTGCTTGCCTTGAGCAAGCGGGGCCGGGCCGGGCCGTCTTGCGCTTTTGCTGCGTAGCAAGAAGAGTGAGTCTTCAAAAAAGAAAAAAAGAAAAGAAAGAAGAGCGGAAGACTAAAAGGACAAACACCTACACGGCGACCGGCGGTTGAAACGACCGCTCACTTGAAGCCGTGCTCATTGCTCGGACTGAGGTGTCCTCGGCCCGCGACTCGAGGGTCACGGCAGACACAGCGCCCACCCCCGTCGCCGCCTCTTGGCCCGAGGCACGCGCCTCACCCTCGGCGGTCCTCCCCGCCGCCTCGGGCCACCCAAGGGGCAGGTCCGAGCCGCCCCAGCCGGGGCCTGACCAGGCGGGATGACTCGGGGGGGGCCTCGCCCCTCCCGGCGGAGTCGCGTCTCCGGCCGCCCATTGAAGCCTCGGCTGAGTGAGGCGGGGGCGGTGTCCTTCAACGGCCCACGGCGACCACTCCCTTTCTTCACGGGGGCGTGCGGCCAAGCAGAAGCTTTAGTCCTCCTCCTCCTCCTCGTCATCCTCATCATCGTCATCGGCGCGGTGGTGTCGGAGGCGTCGGCTCCCGGGGAGTCCCTCGTCCTCTGCCGGCGCCTCCCGCTTCTCCGGGCGCGCTTTTCACCCTCCTTTGCGGATGTTCGGTCCTTCTTCTTCTCCTTCTTCTTCTTCTCCTTCCTCTGCTCCGCCCGCGATGGCCTTGTTAGCCTCCTTCACCGCGGAGGCGGGAGGCTTCGGCGCTCTCAACTTCCCGGGCCGGTCCACTGCGAGGAAAAAGAACAAGGTGAGGTTAAAGGGGGAGATGCGGGCATCAACGATACAAGCACAATCAAAGGAACTCACCACGGAGATGGCATCCGGGTGGGGGCGCATCGCGACCTTGTAGAGGAGGAAGGGTCGGTCACCATCGCCGCCTCCTTCGTCCGCTCGACAACCTCGTCGAACTCGAGGTCGGCGGACGACATCCTTGTCCCCAGCCCAGGGGCTCCTTTCTGCATGTCGAGCAGGGAAAAGCCGCCTCGACATGAGGGGCGGGACTCGCCGTTGGTGGAAGGCGGCGATGACGACCAAGCGCATCCAACCCTTTGCTTCGGCATCTTCAAGGCCCGGAACACCTTCTTCGGAGTGGAGTGGTCTTCTCCTCGATGATCTCCTCCCTCCACCTTGCGGGCTCGCCTCAAACACCTTCCCGGTGGCGGGCAGGTGGTGCGGAAGTCGTTCCGGAGATAGAACCACTTCGGCGCGCCCGGCCGGTTGGAGGAGGCGAGCCTCGTCGGGATGTAGGGAATCCCGGTGGCGATTCGCAGGCTCGGGTATGTAGCTCCCGGCAGCGGGCCGGCATCCTCTTCCCCTTACCGGCGCCCTTGAAGTAGAGGCGCCCTCGAAGAAATAGAGCCGAGAGATCGGTGGGGCTCGACTCCGAGATACCCCTCGCCGCAGGCGGCGAACACCGCCAGCCGGCGTGATGGAGTTAAGGGTTGAGGTTCTGCAGCTCCGGGCCGTAGTACTCGAGGATGGCCCTCAAGAACCCGCCCCACGGCATCCCGAACCCGTTCTCATGGAACGCCGTGAAGCTCACGACGTACCGGGGCGGGTGCGGGGGGCAGTGGTCGGCCGGCGGAACAATCCCACTCCGGCGAGGCCTGGGTTGGCGCAGGTCGGAGAAGCCCTTCCCCACGAGCATCGTCGGCTCCGGCCCGGCGTCACGAGGGCTCGTTTCCCCTCCTCCGCGGCGATCTCGGGCCTCGGCGCCATGGCGACTGATGGGACTAGGGCAGATCTTGGTGGATTCTCTCCCTTCTCGCTCCAGTTTCCTCTCGGCGGCGGATGCGTATGGCGGCGGAGGAAACGAAGCGGGCGCAAGGGTGGAAGGCAAAAGAAAACCGTGCAGACGCCCACCCACCGGGTATTTATACCCGAAACCCCAGTCGGTTCACCTACCCGCATTTAATGCATGATCGCGCCCGGGATTTCCCACTTTCGAGTACACGTCGCCGCGGAGACCTGTAGCGCCCGGCGCCGGCGGTTACGGCCACCACGGCCCCGCGGCGACTCCGCGCACGATGCAGAATTTTTTTCTCCACATAAAAATCCCGGCATGCGAACCCGGGGATCAGCGGCGCTGCTCAGCTGGCAGCCGCACAGACATCATATCCCCCCTGTGGGGGCTCGCAAGCACGCGCATTACCTGGCGATCGCCACGACGGGAGAAAGTGGCTCAGCCAAGGCGGGGCGCCCACATCCCGCTACCACACTGAAAAAGGCGCGCCCACGCCCCCACAAAGCAGGGGTGTTCACACTCAAGCGCCTTTCCCCGAAGGAGCCGGGCGACGCCCATTACGGTCCAGAGGTACCAAAGCCGCCCATCTCGTGGTTCGACAGCCTCCTCAGACAGCGAAGTCGTGGGCAGCCTTGATCATATACACACGCATAGCCTCGCGCGAGCAGGCCGCCCTTAGATCCGAGGCCAGCACGCACCCCGAGAAAGGGGGATCCCGCGTGAGAGCACCGAGCCCCTCGGGACCCGGTGGACGGGACCCCAGCCCCGCCTCGTGACACTGTGCGAGCTCTTATGAAAGCAGCGCCTCCGGGCCCGGCCAACCCCTAACGAGCGGGGGCACGGGCGTTTCACTTGGATCCTCCGTTAACGACTCACCGGATCTAGTTGCGTGTGACACTTTCGTCACCGACATGACAAAATCCACCCTCCTCCTCTGCGAAAGGGATGCGAGGCGTTCACGGTTAACGACCAAGTACCTCGCGGCCCCCACGAAGCGGGGCTCGGGCTATCCCGTGGCCCGGGCGGGAGTAGGGAAAACGTCATCTAACCACGCGTCATGCCCCGGACGAGCCGGCGGGCCGGGGACTCGGCAAGCAGCAAAACACTCATTTGGAAACATGTGAGCCCTGGGAGAAGCACCCACACTCCTCCGAGGCCTCGGGGGCTACCGTACCCGGGTGCTTTCTCGCCCAGCGCCCCACCGGAGAAACGATCCCGAGGTGAGCGGGGAACACCCTCACCAAGCACGTACAAGCCCTCGAAGGATCACTCACGCCCCTCAGAGGCCTCGGGGGGCTACACCCGGCCGGGTCTTCGCGTAGCACCCAGCGTAGGAAACGCCTAGAGCATCTAACGCCTAGCCCGGCATGAACTAGACTAAAACACGACCTCGGCCTGCGAGCAGTGTTCCCACTCCTTCGGAGGCTCGGGGGGCTGCTGTCGGGGACCAAAATAAGGGCCCTCCCTAACAATTAGGCCCAAGAAACGCGAAAACTAGGCCACGCAGGTAACAAAACACGGCCTGCCAAGGCCCAACAAGCACTACACACTAACACCCCAGAGCCCACATTGCGGGGACATCAAACAAAACGCTAACTTTCCGCTCGTCAAGCCTCCTTTACCAAGGCCTCGGACGAGTTCTGTTTTCCGTCTCGCCCGGAGCCTCCCGTAGAGGCCTCGGACGGGCGTCCCGCTCCGACTTCGCCCCGAGCCTCTCGGCCAAAGGCCTCGGGGCGTCCACCCTCGACTTCGCCCGAGCCTCTCGGCCCAGAGGCCTCGGGCGGCGTCCGTCCCGGCCGAGCCCTCCCCTGAGGCCTCGGGGCGGGCACTGCGCTCACGCCTGCCCGAGGGCCTCCCTGCGGCGGCCTCGGGGCGAGTTCCGCCTTCCCGTCCCGACCGAACCCCGCGCTAAGGCCTGGACGACCGCGCCCGCATCACTGGTCAAAAAGACCGACCGCCCGACTTAACCGTATATCTACCGCCCGCCTTCCTACGGGATGTTCGGTGACGCTAGCCCCCGGGTGGGGGGAGCCAACCGAGTCACCACTGCGCACCTCTGGCGCCCAAGGCCACGATTACGCAATCCTACCCGGTGCGGCCATGCACACCCTTTGTAGAGGCATGATGACTAACCCCCCGGGTCCCATCACGGGAAGTCCAAATACGGGCATGCCGCATCAGGAGGCGGGGAGCACGGCGCCACCACACGGCCGGGTCTTCAGTGCCCGGCCCTTTGCCACCCCGGGCTTCAGGCAGGCGGGGGCAGAAGATGCCCCGTCTGTTGTATCTCTACGCCCGCCACGCCGTATCGACAACGATGCCGCGGCCCTCGGGAACCGGACCGGGAGTGTGAGTCAAAAGCTACTGACGAGCCCACGGTACACAGGCACGCTCATCATGGCGCCACGCCGACCCCCTCACGAGGAGGCGTCCCCCTTCTTCGCCAAGAGCGAGGAGCCGACTCACGGGGCGGCGCCCGCCATCGGCGTGCTTGCCGGGCGCCGTGCAAGACAAAACCGCCGCCCTCACCGGGGCCTCGGCACAAGGAGAGAGGAGCCCCAAGGCCTCGGCGAGGATGAGGGGAGGCGGCGCCCACCACCGTCTTTCCTATTCAAACACTATCTTTGTAAAGCCCGTCCCTCCCCTTCCTGGCTATAAAAGGGGGCCGGGGGTCAGCTTTAGGACAGGGGAATCAAAGGAAGCAAGTCAAGCAATCTCTTTGGAAAACAAACACACACACACACTCAC
>JADLZL010004904.1:0-124726 GCA_015844335.1 Chrysopogon serrulatus | reverse complement strand
GAGAAGGAAGATCAAGATACAAAGAAAGGTAAATTTCAGAGTTATGGTGTGATATACGTAGAAAAGACAATCATTCTGGAGAGATGTTGGAAAACAAAAAACTTGCAACAAATGCAAGAAAAGGTCATGTGCGGTATTGTAAAAATCTCGGGGAAGATAAGAGGAAAAGGCATACTTCATGGAGAAAAAGGGAAGTGATGATGATGAGCACACTCTTTTTGCCATGGAATATGTGAACTTCCTCAAGATGCGAGAGAGAATAATTGTGTCTCTCACGGTGCTAAAAGATGAGAAGGATTGGCCAAAACTGTACTAAAGATGAAGCATTAGAGTCCAATGAATGGTATCTTGACAATGGTGCGAGTAACCATATGACAGTCAACACCCAAACTTTGTGGACCTGGATGAAAGCATCAATGGGCATGTCAGAGTTTGGTGATGGATCAGCGGTGCGGATCAAGGGGAAAGGGCTCTATTATGCTCCGATTGCAAAAATGGCGAACAATGGCTTCTAAATGAGGTATATTATGTACCCAATTGTGATAGTTAGTAATATAATCGACCCTAGGTCGGTTTACCGGAAGCGGCATGAGGTTGTCTTAGATGGAGATTTGTTGTGTGTTAGGTGAAGAAGCGGAAAGCTACTAATGAAGGTCAGAAGAACACCGGACAGACTTTACAAGATTGAATTGCAAATTAATAGGGGCAACAATTTGGAAAAAAGAATATTTTGCAATGATGGAATACAAGGAGAGAGGTTTTTCTCTAGACAAAATGGGTTGAGTTCAAGTTTGAACTCATGTTTAAGTTCATTTGGGTTATAAAAGGCAGTTAGTAATATCACCCTTAGCTCTAAAGTGTCAAAAGCAAGGGGAGTTTGATGAGTCTAAATCACATAGCCAAGAAAGAAGCTGTAAAACATGAAATGCGATATATGGGAATTTGAAGAACCATAGGGGTGAAAGCGAGAAAAGTTTGGAAGTCTAGACAAGGTACAAGAAAAGCTTTTCCGCCATGACTCGGATTCGGATGGTTATTGCCATGATAAAAAGGAAGGCAAGTGAATCTTTGCGGTGTTAAAAAAGGATGTGCAAGAGAAAAAGCAAAACTAGCTAAGCTCAAGTGAGGGTTCAAATTACGCCACTTGATAATTCTGACATGAGTCTTGGAATAGCTATGAGGAAAGCAGAAGAGGAGTCAAGATAGAGATGGAGAAGAAGATATCTCAAGAAAACAAATTAAGGGGAGAATTTGGAGTTAATTTATTTTTTCTTGAGATAAAAATCAAAATTGTTTAATGGAAGTTTCTAGCAAAAAGCAAGTCAAATGCAAATTGGTTTTGGCAAGAGAAAGGGAAGTAGTGAAGTTGAGATTGACTATTAGCTAGCATTTAGGGTAGAATGAGCTGTAACTTCTATGTCGGTTACTGTATAGCACAGCTACTGTAGCACAGCTACCCAGCACCGACCTAAATAACCTATATAAGGACATGTTGAGGTCCTTTGTAAAGCCAAGCTAGTCCATTAGATTGGAAAGGATTGCTAACCCGGATTAGCCGTGAGCTGTATTTGTGTGTGAGAAAAAAGATAATAAAGAGAGTGTTTGAATAATACCCGTCTATTGATTTCTTTGGGGCTAGTTTCTAACACACACAACCTACTTTTTGCATATCATTTCAATGTAGCTGGAATTTCATATGAAATCTGGTTACTGCATATCTACAGACAACCTACATTTTGCGTGTCGAAGTTATTTTTTTGCAGTGGTGTATTTGATTTAATATGTCAGGGCTCCAAAGGTGATCTGCATGGATAGTGAGCCTTCCAGTTTTAACTGTATTATATCGTTGTTCCTTGCAGAATCCGAATGCGTGTTTATTAGCCTACCTGTTTGTGACTATTGTACCTTAACTTTTGATATTTCTGCGACATCTTCATGCCACACACACCATGTGTTGCCTTTGTGCCTAGTGTTTTTTGAAACTGATGATACAATATTACTATTCTTTTTAGAATTTGCATGACGTCGTCACTGTCAGTTATGTAAGAATGGTCTTTTTCTTTGTATAGCTCCATATCTCAGTATGTCACTGGGGTTATGTTTTTGGTATATAGGCGGATCCATCTTTTTACATAGCTCTAGATGTAATACATGATTTACATGGGGCTTATTCAATATAGCACTGGAATCATCGTTCAACCGTCCCGACCGAAGCACAGGGGTGCACTCTGGTTTATTATTGTTATATATGAGAGAGATACTTATAGGAATCTTATGGAATCTGGGTGAGATAAAACATCATGTTAATAGTAAGGTCACTTCCAACATAGAAACCATATGGTTTATATGTTTATTAAAACCCTCGTTTAGATCGCGTGAAAGAGCTGAAAAAATTTCAACTCTACTTGACTGTACCCATTCGTTTGTATGTGGCAAATATTATCCAATCGTGGCCCAACTAGGCTCAAAAGATTCATCTCGTGATGTACAACTAAACTGTGTAATTAGTTATTTTTTTACTTACATTTAATGCTCTATATATACGGGTAGAAAACTTGATGTGATGGAGATGTGATGGAGAGAGAGTGAAAAAAGTTGGAATCTAAACAAGGCCTAAATAAGATATCAATTAAGTAAAAGATGATGTGACATTGCAATTAAAAAAGAGAATAAAAATGGTCTCTAACAAGAAACCATATCTACACAGGAGTAAGACATGAAAAGATATGATAGGTAGAAAGGAAGAAAAAGATATGTCATTGGACAAAAGATTATTCTATAGAAACTAGTATTGATTAAGAATATACTAGTTTCTACTTTCTATTATACCGTCTATATAAACTAATAATAGACATAAAAACTACGTGTGGATTTTATTATTGTTTGTTACCTAACAAAGAAAATTAGAGCACATAATACAAGGAAAATTAGACAACTATAATAGTTTTAATTTGTATACTAAAACAATCACTAACTCTTTTTTTGGCTATTTATGGCGGATCCGCTGCCCACCAGGGAGAGGCCTGAAATGCACGGAGTGCCGCAGTGGGCACTGGCAGGGCAACGTCGCGGGTCGCAGCCTTTTGCCTCCGTTGCTGCTCATAGTTCCATGGCCCCATGTGTCGATCATTGCATTGGGATAGATGATGCAAAGATTGACCATTTGTGAAACATGGTCTGATGATTGTGTAGCAGGCAGCAGAGGAGCCGGGGCTTCGCCGGTGCTTATGTGTGTATTTCTACCGCCGAGAAGTGAGATGAATAACGTGTTATAAGTTGAAAAAAATAAAAACCAAAAAATAGAAACCTAGCTTAATGATATATATTTTATATCTCCTGTATTTCTACTGATGAGATAGCTTATATGAACTTTCCAAAGTGTTAAATTTCAAGTCAAATAGTCTAGTTTATGTAGATTTCACGTCCTCCAAATGAAACCATACAAACGGCCCTTATATATGTTCAACAAATCAGCAAGTATAGTAGTTGCTCCGTGAGCGAATCAACCAATAAATGCAATCGTTTAAATAAACTTCGATGCCAATATATGGAAAAAGATTACAAACTAGACAGTTCAACTAACTAATTTGCGCATCTCGACACAGGAATCATACCATTGCCTAACAGGCTCATCAAGAAGGGTTGACGAAGATCTCCAGATCGAGAATCTCGGGGTGACGGTCTTCAACAGCACATAGCCGCGCGCCATCTGAACTGCCCCGTGCCGCCCACCACTGAGAGCTCCCTCACCGGGGACGCTGACGTCGTCACGGCCCATCACCGTGAGCGAGCTGCCGGCGTATGGGCCCAAGTAAGCACGACGTTCATGTTGACGAGGAACTCGAGGTTCGCCACCGACGCCACCATGTAGTAGCCTTGCGCGCGTCCCACCGTCGCCGACGACCCTGACGTCCCCTCGGTTAACTTGTCGTCGATCACCATGGTGTTGCCGAAGCTGCCCGCGGACCGCTGATCACTTGCACCGCCGTCGCCGACGGCCCCCAGTCGTCGTGCATGTAGACGTGCAGGTGCGCCGATGCCGCCTCAACCCGTCGCATCGCCGGGCCGGCGGCGAGGACCACGAGCAACACTAGCAACGACAATACTACCGAGGGCTTGGAGCAAGCCATGGGGAGAAACTGAGAGACGGGTCGGGGTCAGAATTGTGCTCTCTACTCTCTAGTCTGGCGATATAGGCATACAGCCAGGAGCCAGGGAGGGAGGTCGATGGAGAATCATTCAATGAAAAAACAAAATGGTACAGGTACAGCTGTGTGTGCCTGTCTCTACCAACCGCATGTGGTAGTAGGTGGGACCGGATCGATCGTGCATGTGTTATCGATTATTAACTACTTTATTACGACATGCAGCGACAAACATAGATCTATACAGGGTGTCAGCGTGTACAGCTGGAATAAAGGGAATAGAACGAGTGAAATTCACCGGCCAGTGTTTAAACTTGACCTTTAGTGTAGTCTCGGTTCTGAATTTTCAAACTGATATCTATTATTTGTGGGTCTCTAAATTTAGCAAATAGTATTATCATAGTCCATAAACTTTCAAAATAATTACTTTACATCGGCACTTAGACTTGACACTTGTGGTGTCATTTTAGACCATAAACTTGGTTTCAAGTCTCATTTGAGTTCAAATAGGGTCTGCACACTATGTGCTGCTTTTTGCACTACTAACTTTTTTTAAAAAAAATTCATAACTTTTTATATGGATTCAGATAATGATAAACTTTATATCAAAACTGGAGCTGTTGATGGGATCTACAAGTTTATAGTTGAAAATTTTTTTTGAACTACAACTATTGAGGGTCCCAAAATATTTTTCTAATATCAAAGATTTTAAATTTTGAAATTTAAAATAACCAAACAATCTTAGATGTTGACATGGTCTATATGCAAGTTATAGTTCTCAATGTGACCAAGGACCTTGTAGTTGAAAAGTTTTTTTTTTGAAGTCGTCTATTATCCTAAATGTATATGTCTTCTAAGTTTACATATTTTAAAATAATTTTTTTTTTGGCGAAAGAAGAATTATATTATATGATAGCTAGATAGGTCAATATGTTACAAGCACTCTGGATTACAAAATAGTACCCATACAGTGAATAGTAAAACTCAAAACCTAACCCGTTAAATGTTTTGGAGTGTGGATGACCCCGCCTGAGATAAACACTTGGTAAGCGGCACGAAAACAAATGCTCAATGAATGACGACCAATATTCCCGTAGGCAGAATTGAGAATCTAATGTATTCCTTCTTCTTCTCATACTAGAGTCTTTACACTAGCCTTTTTTGGCAAAATATAAATCTGAGACACCCAAAAATATACTCTCGGGCTGAAATGCTACAATGATATATCTACGTGCGCTTTTTAGAACCATTTTCCATAACCTGCAGTGATTTATCATATGGCGATTCTCAATGTCGTGGCTAGAACATAGTCTCGATCAATACTAAGGAATGTCAAAAGTGTGTTGTAAATGTTGGTTGCCTAGGCTATAGTCCTAGTGTTGTTAGAGTTGCAAGCTGTCTTGATAGAGGTAAGATTATTATTGTTATGCCACAATGCCTATGTCGGACTTCCAAAACTATAATTAGAGGTCTATCGCTAGCAGTGATATCGAGAAACACCATAGCCATTTCTAAGCGCCATTCTTAGGGGATAGATTCTATATCTCCATTCTCAACAATGATGCTAAGGAATGCAAACAAGCATTTAAGGCGCCATTGTTGGGAAGGCTAGGATAAAGAGTAGGATTAACCTAAGCATGAATATATGCATGTATAAAGTAGCCTTTATTCATGTAGGATAATTCTACTTGTTTTCTCTGGTTGTGGATGAAAATAGATAGTGCATGGCTGGATTTGTTCTACTAGACAACTTCACCCGGCAATCGGATGCGATCTTGAGAAAAACTTGTCGGTGCTAGAAGCGGCGGCCTAGCACCAACGAGTGAATTTTGTGGTGCGTGCTCCCAACTCCGGATGGTGTGCAAGATGAACACAGTATTTATATTGGTTCGGGCAAAGAAAGCCCTACGTCCGGTGGGGGGGAGGAGATCTTGTATTATCACACTTGCACTAAAGTGCTCGTAGGTAGGGTGTACAAGCGGTGTGAGAGAGGGGACGGGGTCCCGGGTCACGTGGTTGATTGAGGGTAGTGCCAATATCGGGCTCGTGTGTCTCTATCTTCCACACGGGCCCACCTTCCCTTTTATAACCACAAGGGGAGGTAGAGCCTTACAAGAGGTGAAATGGTCGCTCATTGGGCTTGGGTCATGGGCTTCCGTCTTCCCTCATCAGGAGGCTCCAAAGTGGGGCGGAGGTATCTGGGCCGTGGCGGAGGCGGTGCGATGTCGCCTCCTCGTCCCTGTTGTCGAGAATGGCGGACATCCCTTTGGAGTTGGTGGAGTGCGATGGGGGGTGCGAGCCACAGCCCAGCTTTGACCCACACAGGTCAGAAGCTCGGGGACCTCGGAGGAACTTGTTGCCGTGCGAGGGGGTGGGTGGAGCAGCCCAGGGGCCGGATCGCCCGCAGTGGTCGCCCATCCGTGCTCGGGGCTCACGGGGTGGGCGGTTGGTTGGCCGGAATGGGCGTCCGGTCCCACTCCCGCCGCGAGGGGGGTGGCGTCGGTGGCGTGGGCCTTGGCGTGGTGGGCCGAGCGTCACAGGTTCAAACGATGGGACTGGCGAGAGAGGTTAAGCGGCCACGGTGCCCCCAGTAGGCGGGCGCGGCCTTCCAGCGTGGAGGTTTCGTAAGCATGATCACCGGCGTGGGCATGACGTGGCGACGCCCATCCCTTGTCGAGGCGTGGGACGCCCACGACACGGGATGAGGCAAGCGGTGGTGGTTGTGCGTCAAGTCGGTGGTACGGTTTGACCAGGCGGTCGTCCGTCCAGGGGCACAGTCGCTAGGGGCTCGGGCAGGATGGAAGTTGGAGACTTCGTCAAGGCCACGATGCCGAGGGGCTCGGGCGAGAGGCGGAGAATGAAGGTTCGTCCAGGGGCCCTTGCTGCGGGGCCTCGGGCGGGCGGAGGGGATCCGGGTCGTGGTGGCTCGGATTGGTCCGTGGGCCATGTACTGCTCCGGCACTGGGAGTCGTGGCTCGAATAGAGTAGTGGGAGGCCTGTTGAGCCAAGGTTTTGCGTTTGTTGGGCTTTCCTTAAAGGGGCCCTTATTTTGGTCCCCGGCAGTAGCCCCCCCGAGCCTCACGAAGGAGTGGGAGCACTCGTTCGAGAGGCTGAATCGTCTTCCTCGGTTGCCATCGACACTTTCCGCGGGTGCTTGTGGCCTTGGGGAGTGTAGCCCCGGGCCTCGGAGGAGTTTGGGGGACTCCTTCGAGGGGCTTGTGCTTAACCCGCCGGTGTGATTTTGGGGTTTATCTCGAGCCGTGCTCTCCGGCGAGGCGGCGCCTCCGGCCCAGTGTAACCCGGCCTCGGAGGAGTGAGGCTCGTCCGAGGGCTTGTGCGTGCTTTGGTGGACAAGCGGTCCGTCTTCTTAGGAGCCCGGGCCCGTCGGCTCGTCCGGGGGGTTCGGCCGGGGTTTTAGGACGTTTTCCGAATTGGTTCGCGTTGGGGAAGCCCCGAGCCCTCGTAGTGACGAGGGGAACCCAGGTGGTACTCAGCCGTCGGTTTTTACGCACCTCGGCTTCCCTTCCCGCGAGGGGAGGAGGGTGGACTTAAATCGTGCTATCATCGGCGAGTGTCGAAACTCACTAGGTCGGTGTGGTACTTGGGAGGATCCAAGTGAACCCCGTGCCCCGTTCGTTAGGGTTGGCTGGGCCCGGGCGTGGTTCATAAGAGCTTTTGCGGTGTGCACAGGTGGGGCTCGGGTCCCGTCGCCCGGGTCCCGGGGCTCGATGCTCTCCCCACGGGATCCCCCTCTTTGGCTGCCATCGCGGCCTCGGATCTTTGCAAGGGCGGCCCCCCCACTTGTGAGGGGGCCGGGCGTAATGAGGCCGTCCAGGCTGCCCCGACTCTGTTGCCACGAGGTGGGCTGTCGAACCCTCGGATGGGCCGGCCTAGAACCTACGGACCGTAAATGGGCCGTCGCCCGAGGCTCCTTCGTGGAGAAGGAACTCTGTTTTGCCACAATAAGTGGGGGTATGGGCGCGTCTTTTCGGGCGGCAGCGGGATGTGGAGCGTCTTCGTGGCGGTGGGAGGCCCCTTTCCCCGTCGTGGCGTTGCCGTCTTGCGTGTTCGTGGGTCCCACGGGGATGTGATGTGTTGGCCCAGCTGGCGGCTCCAGCGTGGCCCGCCGGTGGCGGACCCGGCTCCATGGCCGGATCCTTTTGCGAGGCGTGCCGTGCAACGCGTGTGTGGTCTGGCCCGAGCCGTGTGGCATGGCCGCCCGTGTCTGGTTACGCCTCGGGTCTTGTGATTATTATGTCAGCAGGGCGTATCGTGGGCGATACGCCTTAAATGTAAAGAGGGGGCGTTGGGTATAAATACACCGGAGGCGGCCGTGAGCCTTTCCGCCCATTGCTTCTCCACTTTGCCCTTGCCTTCTTGCCGCCGCGAGAGAGATCTTCGAGCCCGCGCCCCGGAGAAGGGGAAGAGACCTTCAGCGCCGCCTTCTAGCTCGATCTCTCTCTCTCTCAATGGCGCCCAGGGGCCGGCGTCGTTCGCGTGGTGGGGGGAGACATGCTCGGTGACGGAGGTGGAGTTGGTGGCGTTGGTGGAGAAAGGGCTCATGCGCACCGGACCAACTTCCGCGGCGAAGTGGATCGTGCCATCGCCCGGATGATCGGTTCAGCGCCCTCAGGTCGAGTGCGTCGTGAGCTTCCGCGACATTCCATGGCGGAGTTCGGGATGCCGGTGGGGCGCTTCTACTTGGCTCTTGGGGCACTATGGCACAGGCTCCACAACTGGCCCCAAGCGCATCACGCCCGACGGTCTTAGTGGCGACGCAAGGGGATACCTCGGCATCGGCGCCCATTGGGACTTGTGGCTCTACTTCTTCCGAGGCCACCTTGTTCTGAGAAGTCCCGCGGTGGCGAGAGAAGGAGGGGAAGGAGAAGGAGGGGAGACGGTTGGCCGTCCGGGCCGGCCGTACGTTGCAGGCTGCGGTCCGAGCAGTGAGGACTACATCCGTGAGGCTCGCCTCCTCGAACCGTGGCTGGCACGGCAAGTGGTTTTACCTCATAGCGATGACGACCACACTGCCCGCCTACACAGGAAGGTGTTCACCTCAGAGGCGGCGGGTGTGGCGGAGGGGTTGATTGTCGAGAAGGAGACCCACGGCGGAGGGTGTTCTCGCCTTGCGCGATCTTAGAAGCCGGGGGATGCCTCGGTGGTGATGCCGCCTTCCGCATAGCCGGCGTCGCTGCCCGGCTCATGCGTCGGCCGCGCTATATGACATGAGCCCCGGCGGCGGCCCGGGTGGAGCACCGGATGGCGGCCGAGGACTTGGAGCCGCCCGGGTCCTAGCCGGACGAGCGGGGAGGAGGCGGCGTCGGTGGAGAACATGACTGCTCAAGGTCGTCATGCGGCTGCTTAGGCGGTACATCCACACGGTAAGGCCTACTCCTCCGCTCCGTCTGCGCTCGTTCTTGTCCTTTTCACGCTAACCTCGTGATCGCGCTCGTAGAGGGCTTTCGGAGAAAGGCTGAGGCGTCAGCCCCAGCTTTGCTTAGTGGAGGAAGAAGGCCAAGCTAACTGACAGATGCGGGCGGAGAAGCCGAGGGAAAGAGAAGGAGAGGAGGAGGACTGTCTCGGTGGTGGCGGGAGGCGGAGGGGTCTCCCTCGGCGGAGGCCGCCGTCGGACACCACAGTCGGTGATGATGGCGATGATAATGACGCGGAGAATGGGACGAGGGCATTTGAACCCGCTACGGTTGGATCCCCCGGAGGTGACGTCGGCGCCCCGTCGGTCGGCTCATCGTCGTCGGCGTAAACACCCGGAAGAGCCGTTGGGAGAGCTTCGTCCCGGCATCGCGGACTTGGGGCCGCGCAAGCTCAACTGCCGGGACGCGTCCCAGAAGAAGGCACGGCGTCGCGGGGGAAGAGGTGCCGAGCCCTCCCCCCAGAGCCCATCTCCCCGGCAGCCAGCGTCGGCTAAGGCGTCGAGAGGGCGCCTGCAGGTCGCCTCGGAGGCGGCAGCGGTCGGCCGAGGCACCCGAGGCTCCCTACCCTCGGGGGAACCCGGTCAGCGCCAAGATTAAAGTGCGTGGGTAAGTCGCGTTCACGCCTTGTCGTTGACCCGGTGTTCGCTTCTTTTCCACATGCTAATTTTACCTTGTGCCCATCCAGCGGCTGAAGCGCCGGGCCCGCGGTGGATCACGCCGCCCCTCGCCCCCTCGAAAAGCTAAGGGGGGGGGAGCGTGAGCCTCGGTTCCGCCCGTCGATGAGCGGCCGGGGCCAGGAGAGGAAGAAGGCCGCCCGAGTGCCGCCAACCGTGGAAGCGATCCTCGGCGGCCAGGCGGAGGCGGCCTGGCGTCAGCCGGGGACCGAGTCGCGCCCGTGCGCCAGTCGAAAAGGCCGGCCCCGTCGGGCGCCGCCGGCTTCAGCGGGCGCCCGGCGGGGCGGCCTGGTGATCTGGCCGTGTCGGCGGGATGGGACTCGGCGGCGGTCGAGGGATAGTGGAAGAGCCCGGGTGGTTGCCACTTGCCGATGCGACCATGGCAGGCGGGCCGACCTCCCGCTCTCGCCAAGTCGTGGCCACTTAGGCAAGCTTGTCGGCCGAAGAAAGTCGGGGGAGGCAGGGTGGCCAAGGCGCCCGTGGGTGCCGTGGCCTCGGCCGGGCGTCCGGTGAGCCGTCCGCCAAGGAGGAGCCACGAAAGGAAAGCCGGGCGCCCAGGGGGGGCCTTGGAGAGGGCGGGCCTTTGCGGCCGGGCGGCGCCAAGAAGTGAGGGGCCCAGGTGGCGTGATGCGGTCACGTCGAGCCGCTGCGAGGAGGGCCGCCCCCAGACCATCATGTCGGGGCTGGCCGACCGAGCTCCCTCACTGCTTTGGGTAAGTGACTGCTCCGCCCTCATTTCCCATTGGGGGGCCCTTTCCGTGGACCGGAAAAAGGGTGTGTGTTGCGGGGACTTAGCGCGGGGTCGGTGGCCGTCGGACTTTGCTCGAGCATCGGCGGACTCCGCGACCCGGTACCTCGGCGAAAGGCCTGGTCACCCGGCTGATGCGGCGGCCGTGTGTCGGAGAGGACGCCGAGGCTCGAAAGCTCATCTTCGTTCCCAGCTGCAGACCGAGGGCCTCGGCGATTGGCTTGAGGGACGCCTCCCTCGCCCGAGGGAGATCGCGGCGGAGTCACGCCAAAAGCCTTGACCCGCTCCAGTGGAGGCGATGGTCGCCGGGCCTCGCTCGGCGGACTCCATCAAGTCCACTGTTCAGCTTCGAGAAGGCTGGAGGCCTCAGAATTTGGAAACACGTCGTCTGGCCAGGAGTACTCAAGCTGAAGGAGGCGTCATGCGGGGGGATCGGCAACAAGACGCCGTGACCCGATTGCAGGTAGGCAAGTAGCGCCCCTCGTGCGTGTGGCAGAGGCTAACTCTTGGGTCCTTGCGAACTGTAGAGGCCGGGGTGGCCAGGCTGGGGAGCACCTCTCCCGCGTGTGAGGATACCCACAGTCGGCGCGAGGCGAGGCTTCGAGACAGCCGGGGAGGGGCCATGGCCGTCGTGCCTGCAGTGGAGGGCGAGGATGCCCGGCGGAGCGGCTGGTGATGCGGTGGCCATGGTTCACTTAGCGGGTGGAGGCGCGTAGCGGCTGGAGGCCCTCCGGGTTGGCGTGTCGCTGCCTTCCTTGTGACCATGTCCCACTTCCGGCTCAACCTCCCTCGGATTGCCGAGGGGCTCGTCATGCCGAGGAGGAGATGGGACATGAAGAAGCGTGTGCTGAGGTCCAACTTCGTCGGCTGAGGTGGCCGGGGGGCTCTGCCTTGGGCCAGCGACCATCTTCGCGCCTTGTCGTCTCGACCCCTTCGGGGCTGGCGACACCGAGGCCGTGGATATTGAAGTCGTGTGGCCGTGCGGGCCGTGGAGTCTTGCCGCCCGTGGCTCCGAAGCCGCATGCCTTGAAGGCTGTGGACACGGCGCCGGAGGCCGAGACCGTAAACCGCGGCCCGAGGCCACTGAGGCCGTGGGCCGCCATGCCCCCAAAACCCCATGGCCGGACGCCCCTCGGTAGATCTGCGGGCTGGGCCGAGTGCCCATGTAAATAGAAACTTGTGTTGGTGTGTGTTTATGAAACAACTGTGTGAATCGGCCCGTCGAGGCTTTATATTCAATGGCTTCTTCGTTGTCTCTAGCATTCTCCTTCCGTTTGTATTTGCCACTTAGTCTTGCGAGGATGCTTTGCGGCCGAGGTCACTCTTTAACCGAAGTTAAGGACTGCGTCGATGGTTGTCATGGCCTTGTTGCCTTTTTTGTAATGGCGACCTCCCAGCGGCACTTGGAGTCATCCTTTGGTGAGGCGGCAAGCGGAGAGCACCGTGGCGCTCGGGCATAAGTGACCTCGCGGCTCGGCCATCCTCGGCCTTGGGATGACATCGGTCGTGCCTTTTCCTAAGTCTTGCGAAACCTTGGGAATGTAGGACTTACAGCGGCCGGGGGAAGCGAAAAAAAGATTTTGAGGGGTGCCTTCCGGGAGGGGTTCCCCCTTTCTAGCCCCAGGGAGGCTTGGTTTTGAGGCCAAAACCAAGTCTCCTTTGAGTCCTAGAGGACAAAATGTTGCGACTTGGGAAAAAACGCCCAAGATTTAGTTTTCTTTTTGCGAGAGGTACAAAGCGTGTGTACAATGCTTGGAAATTCTAAGGGTAAAGCGATGTAGGCTGTTGGATGTTCCAAGCGTTGTTGAGGACTTCACCGGCCTCATTGGCGAGCTTATGCGTGCCCGGCTTGAGGACTTTGGCGGCGATGAAGGGCCCCTCCCAAGGCGGCGTGAGCTTATGGCGTCCTGTTGTCTAAGCGGAGGCGGAGGAGAACAGATCGCCTTCCTTGAGGTCTCGGGTCGGGACCCGCCCCGGTCGTGGTAGCGTCGGAGGGGACTCTTTGGTATCTTGCCGAGTGTAGGAGGCGGCGTCCACTGGCTTCCTCGAGCATGTCCAGCGAGTCCTCCCGAGCCGCTTGGTTGCGGGCCTCGTCGTGGGCCTTGAGCCTTGGGGATCGAACTCCAAGTTGGTAGGCAAAATGGCCTCGGCGCCGTACACCGGGAAGAATGGCGTGAACCCGTAGCCCGGCTCGTCGTCGTCACGAGGCTCAGGAGGGACCGAGGGGAGCTCGTCGAGCCATCTTTTGCCGGAACTTGTTGAGCTTGTTGAAGATCCGAGGCTTGAGCCCTTGCAATATCATCCCGTTGGCGGTCCACTTGCCCGTTAAATGGGTGCGCCACCGAGGATCGGAGCGATGTGTATCTGGTGCTCGTCACGAAGTCTCGAAACTTCACCCCGTGAACTGGGTGCCGTGGTCGGTGATGATAGAGTTCGGGACTCGAAAGCGGTGGATGATATTGGTGAAGAAGAGCACCTTTACTGTCTTGGTTGGATGTTGGTGATGGGGCGCGCCTCGATCCCACTTGGAGAACTTGTCGATGGCGACAAGTAGATGAGTGAAAGCCCGGGCGCCTTCTTGAAGGTCCCACGAGTCCAAACCCCACAGCGAAAGGCCACGTGATTGGGATGGTGCAGGCGCTGGCCCGGCAGATGCATCGGCCAGCGTAATCTTGGCACCCCGCAGCGTGCGTACTACCTCGTGGTGTCGGCGACCGCGGTCGGCGATTAGAACCCACAATCGGAAGCGGCTGCCGACGAGGGAGGCGAGGCTTGCGTGGTGACCGCACACGCCCGGCGTGGATTTTGCGGACGGGCGAGGCCCTCCTCGGCTGTGATGCATCGCTGCAGGACCCCAGGGGCTTCGTTTGTAGAGCTCGTCCTCGATAACGACGAAGGACTCCCGCTCTCCTCGCGATATGCCTGGCTTTGATTGAAGTCCTCGGGGAGAATTCCCCGGACGATCCGGTCGGTATGGCTTCCTCCGATCCAGCTTGAGATTCGGCTTCTAGGTCCTCCCCGTCGATCTCCATGACCTCGGGATTCGATGCCGAGGACCCCCCAGGAGGGGGGGGCCTTGGCCGCCCGGGGGGCCTCGGTGGTAGGTCGAGCCCGGATGTCACCCCAGCCCCGGGGGGTCGGGTGATCCTCAGGGGCCTCCTCTTGTCCACATAGAGTGACGGAGGGAGCCGCGAGGTCTTTGGTGAGGGCGTCGGGGAGGCAGGGGCTCTTCCGAGGCTGCGATCTTGGCGAGTTAAATCGGCGGCCTCGTTGTACCTCCGGACGGCGTGGTTGAGCTCGAGGCCGTTGAACTTGTCCTCCGGGGGCGCGCACCGCCTTGCGTCTGGCGTCCATCTTGGGGTCGTGGTAGCTCGAGTCCTTCATGACTGATCGATGATGGCTGCGGAGTCCCCCCGGACGTCGAGGCGCTGATGCGAGCTTCGATGGCAATCTTCGGCCCGTTGAGAAGGCCCTCGTATTCTGCCATGTTGTTCGAGGCTGGGAAGTGGAGGCGGATTACGTGCCGCATGTGCTCCCCGAGGGAGAGGCGAAGGAGGCCGGCGCCGGCTCTGTCTTCATCGAGGACCCATCGAAGTACATTGTCCGGCCTCCGTCAAATGCGGAGGCTAGGGGCGGTGGCGGTGAGTGTCGGTCCACTCCGCGAGGAAGTCGGCCAAGACTTGAGATTTGATGGCCTTCCTTGGCGTAGGAGAGGGTCTCTCCCATGAGCTCCACGGACCACTTGGCGACCCCCCGAGACCTCCCGGTTACGGAGGATTTCTCCTAACGGGAAGGAGGAGACCACCGTCACGGGGTGGGTGTCAGTAGTGCCGGGAGCTTGCGGCCGTCGGGACCACCGCGTAGAAGCGGCTTACGGATCTGCGGGTAGCGGATCTTGGTCTCGGACAACTCCTCGGCCGATGAAGTAGACCGGCCTGCGGACCGGCGGTGTGTGGCCCTCCTCACGCCTTTCAACGGCGATGGCCTTGGCTGACCACCTAGGTGGTCGCGGCGACGTACAAGAAGGAGAGGTTCACCTTCGGCGGGCGGGGCGAGGATCGGGGCGGGTGAGGGGCAGCCTTGAGGCTTGTCGAGGGCCTCACGGGCATCGGAGGTCTAGGAGAAGCGCTCGGATTTTCTCGGGGAGGTGGTATAGGGGCAAGCCCTTCTCGCCCGAGCCGTGAGATGAAGCGGTTGAGGGCAGCGAGGCAGCCCATGACTTCGTTATGCGCCTTTCGGATCCTTGATCGCCCCCATGCTCGTCACCGCGATCACCTTCTCCGGGTTGGGCTCGATGCCGCGTTTAGAGGCGATGAACCCCAAGAGCATGCCTCGCGGGACCCCAGAAGACACACTTCTCGGGGTTGAGCTTGGCAGCTCTTGGCATTGAGGCCTTTGGAAGGCGATCTTGAGGTCGGAGATGAGGTCGTCGGCCCTCTTGGTCTTGACTACGATGTCGTCGGCGTAGGCCTCTACCGTTTCGCCCGATATGGTCACCAAAAACGCCACATGCACCGATACGTGGCCTGCGTTCTGAGCCCGAAGGGCATTGTCACATGCGATACATGCCGAGCGGGGTGATGAAAGGCGTCGCGAGCTGGTCGGACTCTTTCATCTTTATTTGGTGGTAGCCGGAGTAAGCATCGAGGAAGGATAAGAGCTCACACCCAGGTGGTGGAGTCGACTATCGATCAATACGTGGTAAAGGAAAAGGGACTTTCGGACATGCTTTATTCAAACTAGTATAGTCTACACACATCCTCCATTTCCCATTCTTCTTCCTAACGATGCGAGGATTAGATAACCACTCGGGGTGGAACACCTCCTTGATGAACCCGGCCACCAAAAGCTTGTTCACCTCCTCGCCGATGGCCTGCGCTTCTCCTCGTCGAATCGGCGCGATCATTTGCTTCACCGGTGCGGATCCGGCCCGGATATCAAGGGAGTGCTCGGCGACATCCCTCGGAATGCACGGCATGTCCGAGGGACTCCACGCGAAGATGTCGATGTTCGCACGGAGAAAGTCGGCGAACAACACTTCCTATTTAGGGTCGAGGGAGTCACATATCTTCACCGTCTTGCCGGGACGAGGTGGAGGGGTCGGCGGGACCTCCTTCACCCCATCGGACGGCTCGAAGGTGCCCAGGCGTGGCGCTTGGAGTCGAGGGGCCTCGGAGGCGGCCATGGCCTCGGCGTGCTCGATGGCCTCCGTCGCGATTGAATGCGTGCTCGTAGGAGGAGCCAACGGTGATGACGCCGTTGGGGCCCGGCATCTTAAGGAGGAGATGCGTGTAGTTCGGGACCGCCATGAACTTCGCGTACGCAGGACGTTCGAGGATGCCATGATAGGTTCCCCGGAAGTCAACCACGTCGAAGGTGATGACCTCCTTGCGGTAGTTTGATGGCGTCCCGAAGATGACGGGGAGATCGATCTGCCCGAGGGGGCCGGTGCACGCTTGCACGGCAAGATGCCCTCGAAGGGGAGTTGGAGGGTTGGAGGTGCGGGCTCTCCATCCCCAGCAGTGAGGGTCTCGGGTAGAGGATGTTGAGGGCTGCCACCATCCATCGGCATCTTGGTGAGCCGAGCGTTGCCGGCGGCGGGATCCACCACGGCGGGTACTGCCCGGGGTTCGACACGTAGGCGGGTGGTCGTCGAGGCCATAAGTGATGGTCTCGGCTGACCACGGTAATTCTTTGCGGCGTGGCGGGCGCACCGAGAACACCTCTCGGCGCTCGCTTGATCGGCGAGGAAAGGTTCACCAGAGGCCTCAATGATCATGGGAAGACATCGTGGATCTTCGGGGAACCCGTCGTCCCTGTCTTCATCCTCCTTCTCCTTCTTCTTCTTGTCCTCGGGCGGGGCGACTTACGGTAGAACCGGCGGGGCCAAGTCACACTCCCCCATGGTGTGCTTGACGGGGAACTTGTGGAAGGGGCACGGCTTCTTGAGCATGTCGTCGAGCGCCCGGGCCCCCGGAGGCCTCGGGGTGCCTTGCGGTCGACCGCGGCGGCGAGATCATCCTCGGAGTCCTCCTCCTTCTTGCCTTGCTTCCCCCCTTTGCTTGCCCTTCTTGTTCTTCTTACAGTTGCGGGTTCTTTGCTCCAGGCTTCCTCATTCTTCCGCTTGTCCTTGTCGTTGGCGCCGCGAAAAGATGGCCCCCCCCACGCCTCCTCGCCCGGGCAAAATTTATGGCCACCTCAAACAGCTCGTTGGCGGTGGAGGGCATCTTCCGACCCGGTTCGTGGACCAGCTCCTTGCGGGTTGTCCCGTCGAGGAACACGGCGATGATGGCGGTGCCGGCCACGTTGGGCAGCTCGGTGCACTTCTTGGAGAAGCGGATGAAGTCGCGAAGTGACTCGCCCGGACTTCGGTGGCAGTGCGGAGATCCCAGGTGTTCCTAGGGCGCACATATGTGCCACAGAAATTTCCACGAAGACCTTGACCAGGTCGGCCCGATCAAAGATCGTGCGGGCGGGAAGGTGCTCCAGCCGAGGCCCGGCGGCGTCGCCCCGATGAAGAGGAAGGTTGCGGATGATGAGTACGTCTTCGTCCGCCCGCCAATTGGCGAGGCGAGGCGGTAGTCGTTGAGCCAAACCCCGAGGTTCGTTTCTCCCGTGTATTTGGTGAGTTGGCGGGCTATCGGAACCGGAAGGAAGCAAAGCGGCTACAGATTTCAGTGGCGCAAGGCCCCGGAGGATCCGTGTTGTCGCGGTCCCTAGTCATTTATCCGCGCTTTGCCGCCTAGCTAGCGGCTGGCGGTCGCGTTCGTCCGTGCTCTCGCCTCCCTCCGCGATGTTGCTTGTCGCGCCATCGTTGAGGCTGCACGCGGTTGTCTGGATGCGCTTCGCGAGCCGGCCTACCCGAGGATCTGGTGGGCAGAGGCCTCACGCTCGTCCTAGGGGGCGCCCACGGGTTCCTCGTCCTTTTTTGGCCTTGGCGTGGGCTGAGCTCTCGGCTTTCTTGGACATGGGGTCTCGATGTAGCCCCACATCTCGTGTCGCGGATGCGGCGCCCTCTCAGGTGGAGGGCTCGGGCATTGCTCGGAGGAGCATGGCCGCGGTGGCGGCGTTACGGCTCGCCTTGGCTGGAAAGGCGGGAGGATGCTCGCCCCCCTCGTCATTGACGATCTTCTTTGGACTTGCGGGCGTCTTTTGCTTAGTGCCCCGAGGGGCTCGGGTTAGTACCAGCGGTTTGCCTTGCTCGGCGCGTCTATCCTCTGCCGTAGGCGAGGGCGGTCGTGGTCGAGCTTGGCCACGAGTCGCGGATCGGCTCGACGGTGTGTCGGCGTGGCTCGTGAGGCGTGGTACGCTGGGTCCTCCACCCTCGGTGGGGCTGGGGCGGCGGGGTCCGTTGCTCCCCGGCCCGGTGGACGGGAAGCACCGGATCCCGCGGGGTTCTCGACCACCAGGCGGGCCTAGCGGTATGCCCTAGGATCACGATCCGGTCACCGTCGTCGGCTGTCGCGACGCCCGGTGCCGAGGTCTTCAACCTCACGTGGAAGCACTTGCGGTCGGTCGTACATGTCGTCAGGGGAGTCGGGTCGGGGTAGCCCCCGCGGCGTGCTCGGGATGAATCCCCAGGCTCCGCGTCCTCGAGGTAGCGTCGGATCGGGTGGGCGTAAGCGCGTGCCGGGAGTGGCGTCAGCGCTCCTCTGCCTGATCAGGTACTCCTCGTAGGCGTGGATGGATCCGTCGGGGATGTCAGCGTCGGGGTGCTCCGTGGGCGCCGCCCGGCGCGTGGGCCTCTCCCGGGCCCCCATGGCGGTGGAGACCAACGCCCCACTCATAGAAGCAGCATTGGCCATGCCAAATGGCTAGCGTGGTGGCGGCGGCGGTGGCGTCTCCACGGGGGTGTCGCCCGGCCACGGCGCCCCGCGAGGTCCTCCTCGGGCTGCTGGCGTCGTGGCGTGTCCGCCCCCGGGCCACAGTGCCACAGTGCCTCTGCTTGGCCCGGGCGGTGATGGATCCTTTGGGGGCCTCATCGGGAGGTCCACACTCAAGGCGGGGGAGGAGCTCCATGTCGTCTTGGACACCCCGGTCGACCACGAACTCAAGCTCACGGAACGGATCGGGGTCCCCGGCTCCGGCTAGAGTGGAGGAAAGTTGGGGCGAAAGCCTCCCGAAGTGTCGTCGCGTCCGGCCCCATCCGGAGGTTTGGGCGGGAAAAGAGGCGAAAACACGCCTGACTCCCCTACAGCGCGCCAAGCTGTCGGTGCTAGAGGCTGGTGGCCCCTAGCACCAACGAGTGAATTTGTGGTGCGTGCTCCCAACTCCGGATGGTGTGCAAGATGAACATAGGGATTTATCTTTGGTTCGGGCAAGAGAGGCCCTACATCCATTGGGGGAGGAGATCTTGTATTATCACACACCGAAGTGCTCGTAGGTAGGGTGTACAAGCGGTGTGAGAGGGACGGGGTTCGGGTCTCGTGGTTGATTGAGGGTAGTGCCAATATCGGGCTCGTGTGTCTCTATCTTCCACGGGCCCCTGCCTTCCCCTTTATAACCACAAGGGGAGGTAGAGCCTTACAAGAGGTGGTCGCGCTCGTGGCTGGGTCATGGGCTTCCGTCTTCCCTCATCCGAGACTCGGGAGTGGGCGGTGTCTGGGACCGTGATGGGGCGGTCTTGATGTCGCCTCCTCGTCCACTTTGTCCCCGAGAATGACGGAAGTCCACATTTGGAGTTGGTGGAGTGCGATGGGGGTGCGAGCCACAGTAGCTTTGACCCGCTTTGGAGTCCGAGGCTCGGGGGACCTCAGAGCTTGTTGCCGTACGCGGAGTGGGTGGAACAGCTGCGGACGGTCACCGGCGCTATGGTCGCCCATCCCGTGCTCGGGGCTCACGGGGTGGGCGGTTGGTTGACCGGAATGGGCGTCGGTCCACTCCCGCCTGGGGGGTGATGTCGGTGGCGTGGGCCTTGGCGTGGTGGGCCGGCGTCACGGAGTTCGACGATGGGACTGGCGAGTGGTTAGGCGCCACGGTGCCCCCTTGTGGCGGGCGCGCCCTTCAGCGTGGAGGTTTCGTAAGCATGATCACCGGCGTGGGCGCGACGTGGCGACGCCCATCCCTTGTCGGGCGTGGGGCGCCCCTGACGACGCGGGATGAGGGCCGGGCGGTGGTGGTTGTACGTCAAGTCGGTGGTGCGGCTTTGACCACAGGCGGCGTCCGTCCGAGGCACAGTCGCCGAGGGGGCTCGGGCGGGGCGGAAGTTGGGGACTTCGTCCAGGGCCACGGCGCCGGGGCTCGGGCGAGGAGGAGAATGAAGGTTCGTCAGAGGCCCTTGCTGCGGGGGGCTCGGGCGAGGCGGAGAATTGGCGCTCGTCCGAGCCCTTAGCGGGGTACGCTCGGATTGGTCCGTGGGCCGTGTACTCGCTCCAGCACTCTGGAGTCGTGGCTCAGATAGAGTAGTGGGAGGCCTGTTGGGCCAAGGTTTGCGTTTGTTGGGCTTTCCTTAAGGGGCCCTTATTTTGGTCCCCGACAGAACTAGTCTCATACCACTCCTTCAAGTACTCCATGGACAGCTGAACCAATCGCTACCGCACCATCAACCATCACCGACATGGCCAAAAAGTCACTCTGCAACTACTCTATCCCCAATGTTGCCAACATGCCCACTAGACCCACTGTCAACTTGGGAGACAAGAACTTTGAGCTTCGCACTGGTCTGATTATCATGGTATAGGCAAGCAGATTTCGTGGCTGAAACCAACACTCATCTCCAACAATTCCTAGAGTTGTGTGACACTATCATCATAAAAGAAGTCACACCAGAGGCTATCTGCCTCCGTCTGTTTCCCTTCTCCCTCATGGGAAAGGTGAAACAATGGTTCTATAAGGACCGAGAAGCTGTTGATATCTAGGCTAAATGCTCAGCAACGTTCCTTGTGAGGTTCTTCCTTCTAGGAAAAATAACTACTATGAGAGGAAAATTAACATCTTTCTAGAAAAGTAGTCTAAAAAACATCCCTGAGGCATGGGAGAGGCTCTAAGATTACATCCAAACCTGCCCTCACCATGGGATGGAGGACTGGCTAATCCTATAGACATTCTATGATGGCTTAATCCCCAAATCAAAGAGGCCACCTTGGCCATTTCTTTGGAGGAGCGTTCCTCACACTCACCATCACCGGGGCTAAGGCCTAAAAATGATCTCCAACCAGGGGATGGGGAGAAGAAAGGTCCCAAACTCAAAAGCACAAAGGTATGCATACTGTCAAAGAGGCAAATATGTTATCTGCCTAGATGGATCTCTTGCTCAAGAGACTAGATGAAAGAGCCTAAGAGAAAGATGCCATGATGAAGGGCTATGTCCAAACCATAGACTCACACATAACTTGTGAAGTCGTGGTAATGTTGGTCACTCGGGGAATAACTGCGCCTGAGACCCATGAAGAAGCGACCTTCACCAACAACAATGGGTATCACCAACAGTAAAATAGTAGTGGAAGAACAATCAACCCCACTATTGACACTCCTTAACGTCACTATGAAAATAGATCTAAAACCTATCCTCAGCAATGGTGCCAGAAATACTGGAGAGCATATCACACCATTGCCACTAAAGTGCTAAGTTGTCATCCCCAGCTATGACATCAGGAGTGTGTATTAAATCATGCCATCATTTAGAATATAGAAATAGTATCCATAAGCACACGGACAAATACCATTGTAGTATTTTACTCGGTATCACCGGGTTGTCATTTATATTTTTTTCCCACTAGAAGGTCTGCTGGTATATACATGTGGGAGAGCTAATTGACCTATAGTGTTGTTGGCATTTCTAACGTCATTACTAAAAAGCAGAGATAAATCCTACCTCTAGCAACAACGCCAGAAATGGTCGATATATAATTAACTTGTCATTAGCAACTAGCCACTTTTTAATTACTAATATTCCTAAACATGAAGTAGGTTGTCATCCCTAATTACTCCCTCCATCCATTTATCGGGTCATCTTACCAAAAATATTTCTCCAAAAGTCAGGTCATCTAAGCTAGGGACCACAGTTTTCACATCTTCCCGGGCGCATGCAACTTCTCTCATTGGCCTAATTAATACAACCATATGCATGCGGCTCCTCTCAATGGAATTAATGCAAGTGTATATGTGTCACCTCTTCTTGGTCACTGTGCATGACCCTAAGATGATTCCGATAAATAGATGGAGGGAGTATATTGCTAGAAAATTATCATAGATTTACATATACTAATGTGACTAGGCAGATATAAAAGATGTGAATAAAATATGAATGTAAACTAATGGGTTCTGTAAGCGGACGGATAATTATACCGTTGTAGCATTTTACCTAGGGAAGTATCCAGGTTGTCGATTTATAATTATACCACTGGGAAAGCTATGTAATAAACTACAATCTATTATATTGATAAGAAACTATATAGGATGAATAAGTGATATTACCTAATGTCATATACTCTACTCATAACAGGCAGAGGTCACAAGATAAATATGGATAAATATGGGTGATAGCATAATCATCAAGTATCATAATTAAGGATAATCATTAGAGCATCTTACTAGTTATAATCATAGCTAGCCATTGGATAGACTAGGGAGTTGGATCTAAAGTAATTTTATAACTACATCAATGAATAACTCTAATTAGTGCAACTACATCTAGTAATTATTGCTAAGTCAACCCTAAATCATCATTGCATGTAAAGAGGCATCAATTAATGAGGGTATTAAGACCGAGGTAACCTCCTTCGCGACCGTGCCCATGCTAGTCCTACATACGGGGGGTGGACTATAGAGGAACTAACGTAGCTGTCACCTACGCAGACTACCACACGTCCCGGCATGTCAGGGTGCACTCGTAGATAAACAAGACATCTAGACACCACGTCTACATATCGCCTATCATCTACCCATTGTACAAATGGATAAATGCTATACGAGCAATTACATGAATTCAATAAGATCGAAGTAACTAAATGTTGACACTCGTTAGCGTCAACTTTTACTAGGGCTTTTTACCTGAAGGAGAACATGAAAACACACTAGTCTAGGGCTTTATCTGATAAATTCCATGAGTTTTGCATATTCTGTATTTTCCAGGGTGATTTTCAGAAAAGCTGAAAAGAGGGATTCTAGCGCAAAATAACCACGAAACTTATCCGCCACGGGAGATCACGCGAGAAGACACAGGAACCATCTAGAAGACACCGAAGAGACGGGAGGGCGAGCCACCACCGGGTGGGGCCGGCCCCCCCACCCTAGGGCCGGGTGGGCGCCCCTAGGGTTTCGCCCTCACAGCTTCGAGAAGCTTCCTCCACTTGTCTCCAAGGATGCATCTCAGCCCTACGTTACGTCGGTTTGATCTGCGGCGCGCACGCGCATCCCAGGACTATAAATATGTGGGTAGACCCCCCCGGAAGGAGCCAATTTCATTATTCATCAAGGCCTCAAGCCGTCAAGCATCAAGAGCCTTCAAGTTCATCAAAGAGCCTTCTAGTTCACGGGATTAGCTAGCTAGATTAGAAATAGAGGAGATCTAGTTCTTCATCGAGATCTGGAGCCCACGGCGTGCATGCGGAGCGCAAGAGTTCAGTAATAGATCTAGTTCTTAATTACTTTGTTGTATTCATTATTCAGATTAGGGAGACTTTACTCTAAATAAATTCATATGTTCTTAATTACAATAGTCATTGTCTACTTTGATTATATGTCTAGTTTAGTTACTTCGATCTTATTGAATTCATGTAATTGCTCGTATAAGCGTTTATCCATATGTACAATGGGTAGATGATAGGCGATATATAGACGTGGTGTCTAGATGTCTTGTTTATCCGCGAGTGCACCGTGATATGCCAGGACGTGTGGTAGTCTGCGTAGGTGACAGCTACGTTAGTTCCTCTGTAGTCCACCCCCCGTATGTAGGACTAGCATGGGCACGGTCACGAAGGAGGTGACCTAGGTCTTAATACCCTCATTAGTTGATGCCTCTTTACATGCAATGATGATTTAGGGTTGACTTAGCGATGATTACTAGATGTAGTTGCACTAATTAGAGTATTCATTGACGTAGTTATAGACCTATCTCCCTAGTTTATCTAATGGCTAGCTATGATTATGACTAGTAAGATGCTCTGATGATTATCCTTAATTATGATACTTGATGATTATGCTATCACCCGTATTTATCCTTATTTATCTTGTGACCTCTACACATTATGAGTAGAGTATATGACTTAGATAATATCGTTTATCCAGTCTATATAGTTTCTCATCAATATGATAGATAATAGTTTATTACATAGCTTTCCCGGAGGTATAATTATAAATCGACAACCTAGAGACTTCCCTAGGTAAAATGCTACAACGGTATAATTATCGTAAAACTGCGAGAAACCATTAGTTTACATTCATATTATAATCATATCCATATCTTTATCTGCCTAGTCACATTAGTACAATGTAAATCTATGATAATTTCCTAGCAATATAATTGGGGATGACAACCTACTTCATGTTTAGAAATGTTAGTAATTCAAGAGTGGCTAGTTGCTAATGACAAGTAATTATATACCAACTACTTTTGACATCGTTGCTAGGGGTAGGATTTATCTTTGCTTTTTAGTAGTGACGTTAAAAGTACCAACAAGCATTTTTGGCGCCGTTGCCGGGGAAGGCACAATACTCAGGACATATTGATAACCTATATACACATGGATAAAGTCATATTACCAATCGATCTCTAACTCTATCAGGTACACCCTTCGTTGTTATCATTTTCTTATCTTATGCAGGGTGATGAATGAATGGTTTTTCTCTTCCAAAGAACTTTACTGACGATCCAGAGAAACTTCTTAGAAAGAAAAGGTTTGTAGAAGCAAGGGACAAATTCGAGTCACCATCAAGAACACCCTCTGCTGCTCAAGCTAGCTCTTCGGAGGAGCCAGCTCCAACACTGGAAGAAGAATTTGAAGAAGAAGTAGAAGAACAAGCAGAAGAGTATTTAGGTGAAAACCTAGCTCCTGTGTTTGAAGACATGGCTGAGAAGTCACTGCGAGAGTTCTCTGCCCCAACAACAGCGAACATCCGGACTGGACCAGCAGTCAACACTAGGGAGAATGGATTCGAGCTCAAGCCTGCTCTCATCACCATGGTTCAAGCCAGCCAATTCTATGGAAAAAGGACATGAAGATGCAAGTGCACACTTACAACACTTTCTAGAGATCCGCAGCACCTTCACTATCAGAGGAGTACCAAAAGATGCTATCTTACTCCGTCTTTTCCCGTTCTCATTATTGGGGAAAGCCAACCAGTGATTCTACATCAACAAAGATAAGCACACTACATGTGACCTATGCTCAACTGCTTTCCTGGCAAAATTCTTTCCTACAGCAAAGACCAATGCTCTGCGTGGGAAGATTTCAAGTTTCAAACAACAACATGATGAATCATTCACTGAAGCATGGGAAAGATTCCAGAACTACATTGAAGACTGTCCTCATCATGGGATAGAGGAGTGGCTGTTAATGCAACCTTTCTATCACGGGCTCATCTCTAGCACCCATGAGTCTATTGATGCTACAGCTGGGAGAGCTTTCCTGTCACTTAAGCTCTATGATGCTAAAGCACTTCTCCAGAAGATTGCCTCAAATTCAACATGCAATGAAGAACGCACTCAACCTCGCAAGAAGGGAGGAGGAATCCATCATCTCAAGGAAGTTGACATGGTCGCTGCCAAGCTAGACCTCATCATAAAGAAGCTCGACATAGAGAAGAAGGAAGTCATGCACGTCAATGATTCCCATATGACATGTGAAGAATGTGGAGACTATGGGCACTCAGCTGTCAGCTGCCCTACGCTACAAGAGGATGTGAACTTCATCAACAACAACACCTACTATCGTCCTCAACAAAACCAAGGGTGGAATCAACAACCTCGACAAGGTAATTACCAAGGTAACAACCAAGGTAATAACTTTAATAATTATAACCTTCCACCTTTAAGAGAATTAGTTACTAGTCAATCCAAACTGCTAGATCAAATGACTAGGAAGCTAACATCAAATGATAAAACTTTGGAAAACATACATGCTAGAATGGATACTTTTTTACGCCATAAAGAATCGACATAGTTTTAATAAAATGTTAGAATCACAATTAGCTCGGTTAGTCTGGCTTCTTTGTTCCTCCACTAGAAAAAGGCAAGATTCTAGGCCAACTAGAAGATTTAGAAACTGCTAACCTTGTTGATATTCACAATGCAACCCAATATCATATTGAGCCTACTGATATATACGATGGATTGACCACTCTCTACCGAGAAAGATGGGAGACCACGGAAGACTGTCATTCCTATCTCAATAGGATGCCACAGACTTTCTAGAGGCTATCTGCGACTTCGCCGCAAGTGTCAACATCATGCCCAAGGTAATCTATGAGAAAATATTAAATGATCCCCTGTTGTACACAAATATGCGCCTGCAGCTTGCAGATCAATCCATTTGCTACCCTGAGGGAGTACTAGAAGAAGTTGTCATTAGAGTGGGGCAGTCATATGTCCCAGTTGACTTTGTGGTCATGGAGACAGGAGTAGATGAGAAGGCACCCATCATTCTGGGCAGACCATTCCTGTGCACAACAAAAGCCATCATCTATTGGGAGTACGCCAAGATCGTCCTGTCCATCAAGGACAAGAAGGAGAGATTCACATTCAAGAACCGCGTCCTGAAAGCTCCTGCAGCCCCGAAGCAATTCCAACAACAAGAAGAGCAAGAACAGCAACCAATGCCGAAGAAGAAGAATAATAGAAACAATAGAAGATGGAGGAGGACCAAGCATGCACCTGAGGAGACCACTCAACTAATCACTGCTCTCAACACAGAAAACGATCACATGCTACCCAAGCCATTTCCAATCAAAAGAGGTGATCCAGGTGTCCAAATCATTGAATGCACAATCAAAGACACCACTTTTCCTCACACCGTTTGCAACACTGGATCAGGCTGCAACGTAATTTCAAAATAGGTATATGATGAATTGTTTGATTTACCTTTATACCCAACATGTATTCAGTTGCAGATGGCGGACCAGTCACTAAGATTTCCTGAAGGAGTAGTCAAGGATGTCATGGTAAGAATTCAAGGACAATATATACCTGCAGATTTTCTAGTTCTTGACATGTAGGGAAACGATGATTCCCCGATCCTCTTGGGAAGACTGTTCCTCTACACCGCCAACGCCAACATCTACATTGGGTCTGAACACATCCACTTTAACCTACCTACCGGAAAGGTACGCTGTCAATTCAGAACATTAAATAACCATGAGTAGATCAGGAAACAACGCAACAGGAGAAGACGCCAAGCACACCGTCAGGCTGTCCAGCCTCACTGTGGATGGGAAGACTTTTCTGGCAAAGTTGTGAAATATGAAGATCGCTTCCCGGAGCAAGAAGAGGACAAGCAAGTACCCATTTGGAGTAGTCAGGCGTAAGAAGTTTGAAAGGATGGACCCGATCGCCAAGGAAGAAAAGGAGGAGATCCTAGCACGATTAGAAGCGTGGGAGAAAGCAAACAAAGATGAAGAGCTAGAGCTAGAAGAGAAAGAAGCGAAAGAGACCGAAGCAAGAAGGAAGGAAGCACGCGACGCATCACCACGAGATGGGGAGTTGACTGAGGTTACCTCAGACGATGAATCCACTGAGTAAGTGCTCACCTCTGTCTAAGTCCTGTCGGTAGACTTTAAATTCCGTACCCTAGCCATAAGGTTAGAATGGTAGTTATCTCATTTAATGCATTAGCAATTTAAATTTTCTTAGTAGCATAATTTTGCTTACATGCTAAAATATTAAATAACAAAAATATTTACTGCATTATTCATGGCATCATAAAGCCCCATGTGGATACCCTATGGTATTTTAGAAGGAATATCCACTGTGGTGGCATAAAATAAGAATGACAAAAATACAGCATTCATATTTAAATTTTTGCATCATAAAAAGAAAATTCAAAAAGAAGTGAAATCCTGCTTAAATTAGACAACATTAAAGATAACTCATAAAGGTGATCAATTACTCTTTGGTATGACTGCTAACCCATTATTAAATTCGAGCCTCGAGTTTTGGTTTCCCTTTTGTGGAGTATTTATGCGGGGAACAAGGGGAACTATCGGTAGCAACCACTTGGGTTCATTCTTGGCTAGCTCGCTCTGAAGGACATCTACATCGATATTGCAATCATCCAGCTTGGGGGGAGGGGCATCCCTAGTTATCAGGTGACTACACCTAAGCGATTTTTGAGTCTACTTTATAAATAGTTATAAAATACCAAAAATATGTGGGCACATGAAGGTTCACAAAGTCATAGAGTGTTTTGTTAGGTATTAAATATAAAACCATAAAAAGATATATAATTAATTAATTAAACCAAATAAATATTTAGTCTATATTCAGTAGAGTATAAATTAAAGTTAGTCTAGGCTAGGCTGATAAAATTGATGAACATTAAAAATGTTTTGGAGATGATAAATAGTTGCTTTGTTAGAATGCTTACCAAGTACCTAATTTCCAAACTTAAAATCTCCCTGGTTCTAAGCATTGTTGTTCTAATAGGAGAATTTATTACGAACCTTTAATTGTGGAGGCATAAGCTTGCGCTAAGTCTAGGTAGTTGATTGAGATGATTCATGAAGGTTGAGCTGCTATTTATCTTATTCCTAGCATTGCGAAATTCTGGAGGATTTATTTTGAAAATCTAAAATTTACATGATGAGCTCTTGTATGATAAATGTGAATTCCTACCGAAGCCTGAATTAATACCTTAGAGGATAGGAAAACCTTTTCACATTTAAGCTACTTGCTCTGCATTGAGTTTAGTTGACCTGTGTTGTATACCTTATGAGAGTCTTGTCATGCTTTTAAAACCAAGAAACACTTGCACACTCCAGTCCACATATGCATTATTCCTACTTCAAGGAGTAATCGCGATCATTCACCATATTCCCATACATGTTCATCATAAAATGTTCACCTCCCACACTAGGAGAGGACACAAAAACACACAATTATCCTATAGGATAACCCCTGTCTTTAATGCTCTAAGTCCTGATTATATCTCTCGATTCATTTATTGTATTCAAAGGATGCATGTGGCTATACAAAAAGAAAGGAAAGAAAAAGAAAGAGAAAGAAAGAAAAGGGGAGTAAAAGATGGACAAGTGTCCCAACAATTAAAACAATGGGTACTAGATGTCCGCCTCCCTGAATAAAATGAAATAATAAAGATAGCCTATATCTTTTCTGAGAACAGTTTTAAAAGAGAGTCATTCCCAAAAGAGCAAAAGTAGAAATAGGAGTTAGCCATAAATAACACATATGCACCCATCCACCATATTTCATACACATGCACATCTTGGTTTGATTGTATGCCTCGATTCTCTGTGGATCTATTAGTTGACTTTACAATATATGTTTTGCAAGTATGCCTATCCTTGTTAATGCCACTCCTATAAGCTCCACTATATATACCTTTAGCTATAGGAGGCATAACAACATTAATGCCTCAAGAGAGAACCACAAATACCACATACATTGAGAGATTTGAGGGTGTCATACAATTAAGCTCTGAGTTTTATTCTGAAAACTTATCAAAAACTCCGGAATGTTAGTATTACAAAGAATTTGAGACATAGCACTTAGCTTGATTGTTCTATCTCTCGACTGCTCAAGACTTATGCAAAAGCTATGAAACCCCACATCACAGGTGAAAAGAGTAAGTTTGAAGGTTAGAGCATACATTGTTTGATCCGGAGGAAATTTTCGTTTGAAAGCATGTGTACTAGAAAGTATAATGACATTGTAGCAACTCCTGATCAAAAATACAATATCAACTAGGCTTAGTTTGTTTGCCAAGGGACTGGCAAAAGGTAAGCTTGGGGGTATTGTTGACACTCGTTAGCGTCAACTTTTACTAGGGCTTTTTACCGAAGGAGAACATGAAAACACACTAGTCTAGGGCTTTGTCTGACAAATTCCACGAGTTTTGCATATTCTGTATTTTCCAGGGTGATTTTTAAAAAAGCTGAAAAAGAGAGATTCTAGCACAAAATAACCACGAAACTTATCCGTCACGGGAGATCATGCGAGAAGACTCAGGAACCATCTAGAAGACACCCGAAGAGATGGGAGGGCGAGCCACCACAAGGTGGGGCCGACCCCCTAGGGTTTCTGCCCTCCTGCTTCCAGAAGCTTCCTCCACCGCCTCCAAGGATGCATCTCAGCCCTACGTTACGTCGGTTTGATCCTGCGGCGCACGCGCATCCCACCGGACTATAAATATGTGGGTAGACCCCCCCTGGAAGGAGCCAATTTCATTATTCATCAAGGCCTCAAGCCGTCAAGCATCAAGAGCCTTCAAGTTCATCAAGAGCCTTCTAGTTCATAGGATTAGCTAGCTAGATTAGATGTAGAGGAGATCTAGTTCTTCATCGAGATCTGGAGCCCCTGGCGTCTGTCTGGAGCGCAAGAGTTCGGTAATAGATCTAGTTCTTAATTACTTTATTGTATTCATTATTCAGATTAGGGAGACTTTACTCTAAATAGATTCATATGTTCTTAATTACAATAGTCATTGTCTACTTTGATTATATGTCTAGTTTAGTTACTTCGATCTTATTGAATTCATGTAATTGCTCGTATAGCGTTTATCCATATGTACAATGGGTAGATGATAGGCGATATGTAGACGTGGTGTCTAGATGTCTTGTTTATCTGCGAGTGCACCCTGATATGCCGGGACGTGTGGTAGTCTGTGTAGGTGATAGCTACGTTAGTTCCTCTGTAGTTCACCCCCCGTATGTAGGATTAGCATGGGCACGGTCGCGAAGGAGGTGACCTAGGTCTTAATACCCTCATTAGTTGATGCCTCTTTACATGCAATGATGATTTAGGGTTGACTTAGCGATGATTACTAGATGTAGTTGCACTAATTAGAGTATTCATTGACGTAGTTATAGACCTATCTCCCTACTTTATCTAATGGCTAGCTATGATTATGACTAGTAAGATGCTCTGATGATTATCCTTAATTATGATACTTGATGATTATGCTATCACCCGTATTTATCCTTATTTATCTTGTGACCTCTGCCTGTTATGAGTAGAGTATATGACTTAGGTAATATCGTTTATCCAGTCTATATAGTTTCTCATCAATATGATAGATAATAGTTTATTACATAGCTTTCCCAGAGGTATAATTATAAATCGACAACCTGGAGACTTCCCTAGGTAAAATGCTTCAACGGTATAATTATCTGTCCGCTTGCAGAAACCATTAGTTTACATTCATATTATAATCATATCCATATCTTTATCTACTAGTCACATTAGTACAATGTAAATCTATGATAATTTTCTAGCAGTATAATTGGGGATGACAACCTACTTCATGTTTAGGAATGTTAGTAATTCAAGAGTGACTAGTTGCTAATGACAAGTAATTATATACCAACTATTTTTGACATCGTTGCTAGGGGTAGGATTTATCTCTGCTTTTTAGTAGTGACGTTAAAAGTACCAACACTAAACTAGACATATAATCAAAGTCGACAATGACTATTGCAATTAAGAACATATGAATTTATTAAGAGTAAAGTTTCCCTAATCTGAAATGAATACAATAAAGTAATTAAGAACTAGATCTATTACTGAACTCTCGCGCTCCAGACCGACGCCAGGGGCTCCAGATCCCGATGAAGAACTAGATCTCCTCTACTTCTAATCTAGCTAGCTAATCCTATGAACTAGAAGGCTCTTGATGAACTTGAAGGCTCCTTGATGCTTGACGGCTTGAGGCCTTGATGAATAATGAATTGGCTCTCTCCAGGGGGGTCTACCCACATATTTATAGTCTGGTGGGATGCGCGTGCGCCGCCGGATCAAACCGACGTAACGTAGGGCTGAGATGCATCGTGGGAGGCAGTGAAGGAAGCTTCTAGAAGGAGGGCACCAAACTCTAGAGGGGCCGCGCCGCCCACAGTGGGGCGCCGGGCCGGCCCCACCTGGCGACCGCCCAGCCCCCCTGCTCCTTCCGGTGTCTTCTGGAGTCTTCCTGAGTCTTCCCGTGATGTCCTTCGTGGCAGATAAGTTTCATGGTTATTTTGCATTAGAATCCCTCTTTTTCAGCTTTTCTGAAAATCACCCTGGAAAATACAGAATATGCAAAACTCGTGGAAATTGTCAGATAAAACCCTAGACTAGTGTGTTTTGATGTTTTCCTTCGGGTATAAAGTCCTAGTAAAAGTTGACGTTAACGACCGTCAACAGTCATGGGTAAGGTTAGCATTATATTTATTTATAGTGGACATACTAGGGAAGTTTGAGAACATAGCACGCCCTTCCTTCGTATAAAAGCCCTACTGTGCCTATAAACAGGGGTTGGAATACATAGGACTCAACAGGAATATCATACCCGTGATCTACCAAACCCGGCCTATAGGGTGCATTCGCAGATAAACAACGTATAAGCACCACACTTACACAATGTTTACCACTCTCCCAACGATCAATTAGATGAGTGCTATACGAACCTATGGATAAGTATAATGTTAATCTAGCTATACTAAGCATATAACCATAATAGATAAAAAACAAGATAACTATGAATATAAGTAAATAAGTATTCATCAATTCAATGTAGCAATCATATAACTATACAATGAAAGAGAACAAAGGCGAGAGGAGGTAAGAACTATCACTAGTTCACAAACCATTTGTGTTGACACTAGCGTTTTATTTCTACTGGCGGTTTTCCTTTAGAACAGCCTATAGAAATCGACCCTTTTTCTACAGGCGGTTCTCTTAAGGAACCGCTTGTAGAAATACGATTTCTACCGGCGGTTTTCTTAAGAAACCGCCAAGAAATCGACTATTTCTCTTGGCGGATTTCTTAAGAAATCCGCCAAGAGAAATAATTTAAAAATTAATTTTTGAGTTTTTTAAACTTCCTCGGATGGAGATTCTTCCAAAATAAAAGTTGTAGATCTCAAAAAGTTATAAAACTTTGTAGTTGACAACTTTTTCATTTGAAGTCATCTTTTTATAGAAAACTACGATCAAAATTTTGAAATTTGAAATTCAAATTTTGCAAATGACCTCGGATGGAGAAACACTCTAAATGAAAGTTGTAGATCTTGAAAAATTATGAAACTTTGTAGTTCACCACTTTTTCATTTGAAATCATTTAGACCCTCAAATATTCAATTTACCGTCGGGTTTGTATAATATGTGGGGAATAAAAATGGTATCTAGACACAAGTGACGTATGGGTGGAGTGGTAGAGGGGATACACGCTTGAAGCCGAGGTCGCGGGTTCGAACCCCCCACGGCCGCGTAGCACGCGATTTTGCGCGAAAATCCGTTGGGCGGGCGGGTGCCTCCCCCGGTTCGAAAAATATTTTTTGCCTGTTTAAAAATATTTTTTTGCTATTTTTTGGGTAATTTCTAGGCGGTGATTTCTACAGGCGGTTCCTTAAGAGAACCGCCTGTAGAAATTCATTTCTACTTGGCGGTTTTCAACCAACCGCCCCGTGGAAATGGGCCATTTTTTGGCCTCTCCCAATCGGCGGTTCGAAAAACGCCAATAGAAATTGGTTTAGAACCGCCTCTACTGCTATTTTGTGTACTAGTGTATACCAAATCCAAGCTCTTGATGGCTCCGGAATCCAAGCCTGCGCTTGCCTCCCTCTAGTTCTAATCTAGCTATCTAGGCCCTAGCTAAGGAGCTCGATTAGGGTTTTGGCCGATGATCGGACTTTGAATGAGAAATGAATGAATGTGCCTCTCATGGGGGGGTCCTACCCTCCTTTTATAGCCCCGGGTGATGGTCGTGAGCCATCGGATCAAACCGACATTGACGTGCGGCTAGGATCGATCCTCAAAGGCGGTGGAGCGAACCGGGCGAACCGGGCCGCGACAGGGCCAACCCCAAACCGACCGGTCGAGGGGCGGACCGGCCGGTCTGGCCTCGGTGGCCTCCGGCCCCCCGGCTCGGCGTGGTGCCTTCTCGTCTCTTCTCGGAACCTTTACGTGTTGCCATAGAGTCTGTTTTCCGTTTCCTTGTTCCGATAAGCTCTTGTGGTTGCGCCTTTTCTGGTTTTACGCTGCAGAAATAGTAAAACACCAAAACTCGTGGAATTTGGTCAGTGTAAACCGTATGTCTACTTTGATGGTCACAATTGCATCCTTTTCATGGCTAGTTGACGGTTGATTTCATACAATAATGGCCGTCAACAGCAGCCTAAACTTGGTGATGAGATACTATAGATATTCAGTGACAACCCTACAAAATCTCAACTCAAAACTCGATCAGATTAGAGGGCGGCATTGATGCCCTATGAGAGCGGCACTGACGCCCTGCGCAGAATAAACTTAGAACAATTCAAAATATAACCAACAAAATTCAGATCAGGTAAAGTTCCAAGGTTTCTGCAGCTATATATATCATAGATCGATAGCTAAATAGGGTATATGTGGGGGTTTAGACCCCTATACCCTCATGGCTGGTCCTTAGTCTCGTCACATAGGGCAGCCCAGCCCACAGGACCAAGCCCGATCGGCCTTTCTGGTCTGGTCAGAGTCCCAAGCGGATAATTAGAGTTGCTTGCCTTGCAAGGAAAGTAGTCGGTTAGGAAACCAATTGTACTTTGCCTAGGATATGATTGTTTTGTAACCGACCACCTTGAGATCTTAGGATCTATGACCCTGCCCCCAGACTATATAAGGTGGGCAGGGTCCTAGACATCTAATTCTTTTCATCAATAACAGAAGAGCAGGACGTAGGGTATTACGCTTCAGGCGGCCTGAACCTGGGTAAACCGTGTGTGCTGTTCTTCCTATTCCATCTCGCTTATAGTCTAATAGCGTGCCTCCACATAAATCACTACCATTGATATACCCGTGGTAGAACTATCGCCGATATTTCATCGTCAGTTTGGCGCGCCAGGTAGGGGACACACGTGCAGATTTCGAGGCAAGCAGGATGGTGTCCTTCGCAACAACCATGGAGTTCGAAGCATGATCCACCTTCACCGTCAGCTCTGTCACCTGGACCGTCTCCACGACGAGAAGTACGGTGGAGATCCCGGCGAGCCAGGCGCCAGCGCTTCTGGCGCTGCCACCGCCTCCTCCTTCAGGTCCAAACCCTGGAGGACCTCGACCGGCGACTTGCCTACCGCTACCTCGCTACCAAGGGAGGCAGATCGATAACTCCGATCTCCTCCGATCCATCGACCAGCTCGGGAGAGGCCTGGAGGAGATGATCGACTAGTTGGAGTCGGTTCGGGACTAGGCCAATGATGACGGCTTCACCCTTGTCCAGCGGCGCCGGTGGCTGGGCTCCGACCGCGCCCGGCCCTTAGGTGCCGTCCGGATCCCAATCGATGATGGCTAGGCATGGCACTCAGGTCCGCGCCAATCCGTTCCGTCGCCCTGGTTCTGACCGGGCTACGGCGAGGCGCAGCTTCCAGGTTCGCGCTGGACAACTTCATCGCCCGGATTCCGATCTGGTCACGACCCAGCCGCGGCGCGGTGTGCAGGCCCGTGCCAGGCAAGCCCGGGGCTCAGGTTCCGATCTGGTCGGGACTCGGCCTCGACGTGGCGTTCAGGCCCGCGTCGACCAGCATGGCCACCCACTCTAGGGGCTTGCCTCGACGCAGCTTCAGCACGGCCGTCAGGGCTACGCCCATCGCATAGACATCGATCTGGCGGGAGCCCAACAGGGGCATCATCAACAACAGCCGATGACCGGTCGGTCGAGCACCAGGGCGGGATCCGTTTCCCTTTGGTATGCCAAACACGTCCATGACATATTGGCAACAGATGGGAAGGCTATTCCAGGGTCAGCGCCAGCAACCACCTCCAGCTCAGCTAGTCGAGTTCAACTTTGATGGGACGGCCAGGCACATCGTCCACTGTGTCCACAGCGAGGAAGCCTCCAGTCGCTCCCTCTCCACCGTCGAAGAAGAAGGCGGATCAAGATCCATCTCCAGATTGGACGGAGCAACCGCCTCACTGTTGACGGCCACTATTGTATTAATTCAACCGTCAACTAGCCATGAAAAGGATGCAATGTGATCACCGAAGTAGACATAGGGTTTACACTAACCGAATTCCACGAGTTTTGGTGTTTCACTATTTATACAAAGCGTATACCGGAAAAGGCGCAAATATACAAGCTTATCGGAACAAGGAAACGGAAAACAGACCCCACGGCTACACAGGAAGATTCCAGAAGAGACGAGAAGGCACCACGCCGAGCCGGGGGCCCGGAGGCCACCAGGTGGGACCGGCCGGTCCCACCCCAGACCGGCCGGTCTGGCCTGGGCTCGGTCCAGCCCGGCCAGCCGCCCGGTTCGCTCCACCGCCTTTGAGGATCTATCCTAGCCGCCCGTCAATGTCGGTTTGATCCGATGGCTCACGATCATCGCCCAGGACTATAAAAGGAGAGGCACCCCCCTGGGAGAGAGCCCCCATTCATTCATTCTCAGCCAGAAACCCTAATCAGAGCTCCTTAGCTGGGGCCTAGATAGCTAGATTAGAACTAGAGGGAGGCAAGCGCAGGCTTGGATTCCGGAGCCATCAAGAGCTTGGATTTGGTATAGTTCTTACCTCCTCTCACCTTTCTTCTCTTTCATTGTATAGTTATATGATTGCTACAATTGAATTGATGAATTCTTATTTACTTATATTCATAGTTATTATGTTCTTTGTCTATTATGGTTATATGCTTAGTATAGCTAGATTAACATTATGTTTATCCATAGGTTCATATAGCACTCATCTAATTGATCGTTGGGTGAGTGATAAATATTGTGTAAGCGTGGTGCTTATACGTTGTTTATCTGTGAATGCACCCTATAGGCTGGGTTTGGTAGATCGCGGGTGTGACATTCCTGTTGAGTCCTATGTAAACCGAACCCCGTTTATAGGCACAGTAGGGCTTGTATACGACGGAAGGGCGAGCTATGTTCTCAAACTTCCCTAGTATGTCCACTATGAATAAATGTAATGCTAACCTTAACCATGACTACTAGGTGTATTGCACTAACCATAATATACATTGACATGTAGCTAGGAATAACCAAGGAATATCTCTTGATGTTCTACTAGCAACCCTAATGATATAGCTAGGAGTCTCTATCTGTTTATGCTGATGATTATATACTTATCTTATCAATTATCTTGTGACTTACCCCTGCATTGAGTAGTGAGGACATGGTTATGCCAATTCGTTATACTCTAGGTCAACACACTACCTTTACACAGCCATGTAGACCTTTCTTTGGGAAAATATAAATGACAACCTGTAATACTCCGGGTAAAATGCTACAATGGTATTTGATCTGTGCGCTTACGGATACATTTCTATATTTTAGATGGTGGCATGATTTAATACCACACCCCTTGGTGTTATGCTAGGGATGACAACTCGGCATTCTAGTGGCGGTGCGCTGCTCTAGCATTTTTGGCGCCGTTATTAGAGATAACATTAAGAGGTGTCAACACTCACCAAGCTCCTCTTCCGCCACCGAATCTGAGAACGAGGGATTCCCCGAGAAGGTGGCACGGCTCGTCGACGTCACTAATTTCCCGGAGTATCCTCTAGGGTTTGGGAGAGCTATTTTTAATGTCAGCATTAACAAGGAACAGCCCATCATCGAAACTCCAGAAGACCGGGAAGCAAGGCTAGCTCGCAACGCCGATCGGGCACGACGTCGACTTGCTCAACCACCACCGCAACCATAAGTCGCGGGTGCCGATCTGGCGGAGCAGTGGGCGGCGCGCAAGTTGCCGATCAAAATCCACCACCCGCCCCACAAGCAAACCGACAGAGAGGGAGAATGCCACCTAGGAACCTGGCCAATGAATTCGATCTGGTCGGCGACCCGCGAGTCCATAAGACTCCTAGTGCTAACATTGCCGTGGTAGTCGAGCGCCTACACGACATGCAGGCCACGCCAGAAATCGAAGTCGTCCTACATCACCTCAAGGCGGCAGAAGCCCAGGTGAACTTCATGCGTGAACCATCCGCCGGACCATCCTGGAGCCGTCTCTCTCGCAGTTCTCGACGCGACCGCCGAGATCGGATCGAAGGTGGTGACGCTAACGATCGTGGACCGGGAGAGCCGGGCTGGACAGGGACCAGGGGACGCGACAACCGTCGGTAGGACCACGGTAACAGACCACCCCGCGCGCCACAAGAAGTCAACCAGTCTAACCCGCCCGACCTCCACCATGCCATCAACGATAGATATCGAGCTCGGTACGGAGCCCCGGGCCCCAAGTGCTTCTTCGAGAGACTGCGCCGGGGTTGATTGGCCTAGAAATTTTAAGATCGGGGATCTAAGGCACTACGACGGCAAGGCGGACCCCCGAGCAATGGATGGTCATCTATGAGACGACCGTCCCCTGGCTGCAGGAGGCGACGAGCGCTATGTGTTGACACTCGTTAGCGTCAACTTTTACTAGGGCTTTTTACCCAAAGGAGAACATGAAAATACATTAGTCTAGGGCTTTATCTGACAAATTCCACGAGTTTTGCATATTCTGTATTTTCCAGGGTGATTTTCAGAAAAGCTAAAAAAGAGGGATTCTAGTGCAAAATAACCACGAAACTTATCCGCTACGGGAGATCACGCGAGAAGACTAAGGAATACTATGGAAGACACCGGAAGGAGCAGGGGGCCAGCGGCCGCCGGGTGGGGCCGGCCGGGCCCACCAGGGCGCCGGGCGGCGCCCCCTCTTGGTTTGCTCCCCCCTTCGGAATGTTCCTCCACCGCCTCCAAGGATGCATCTCAGCCCCTACGTTACGTCGGTTTGATCCTGCGGCGCCGCACGCGCATCCCACCGACTATAAATATGTGGGTAGACCCCCCTGGAGAGAGCCAATTCATTATTCATCAAGGCCTCAAGCCATCAAGCATCAAGAGCCTTCAAGTTCATCAAGAGCCTTCTAGTTCATAAGATTAGCTAGCTAGATTAGAAGTAGAGGAGATCTAGTTCTTCATCGGGATCTAGAGCCCCTGGCGTCTGTCTGGAGCGCAAGGGTTCGGTAATAGATCTAGTTCTTAATTACTTTATTGTATTCATTATTCAGATTAGAGAGACTTTACTATAAATAGATTCATATGTTCTTAATTGCAATAATCATTGTCTACTTTGATTATATGTCTAGTTTAGTTACTTCGATCTTATTGAATTCATGTAATTGCTCGTATAGCGTTTATCCATATGTACAATAGGTAGGTGATAGGCGATATGTAGACGTGGTGTCTGGATGTCTTGTTTATCTACGAGTGCACCCCGATATGCCGGGGGGCGTGTGGTAGTCTGCGTAGGTGATAGCTACGTTAGTTCCTCTGTAGTCCACCCCCCGTATGTAGGACTAGCATGGGCACGGTCGCGAAGGAGGTGACTTAGGTCTTAATACCCTCATTAGTTGATGCCTCTTTACATGCAATGATGATTTAGGGTTGACTTAGCGATGATTACTAGATATAGTTGCACTAATTAGAGTTATTCATTGATGTAGTTATAGACCTATTTCCCTAGTTTATCTAATGGCTAGCTATGATTATGACTAGTAAGATGCTCTGATGATTATCCTTAATTATGATACTTGATGATTATGCTATCACCCGTATTTATCCTTATTTATCTTGTGACCTCCGCTTTGTTATGAGTAGAATATATGACTTAGGTAATATCGTTTATTCAGTCTATATAGTTTCTCATCAATATGATAGATAATAGTTTATTACATAGCTTTCCTAGAGGTATAATTATAAATCGACAACCTGGAGACTTGCCTAGGTAAAATGCTACAACGGTATAATTATCTGTTCGCTTGCAGAAACCATTAGTTTATATTCATATTATAATCATATCCATATCTTTATCTGCCTAGTCACATTAGTACAATGTAAATCTATGATAATTTCCTAGAAATATAATTGGGGATGACAACCTACTTTATGTTTAGGAATGTTAGTAATTTAAGAGTGACTAGTTGCTAATGACAAGTAATTATATACCGACTACTTTTGACATCATTGCTTGGGGTAGGATTTATCTCTGCTTTTTAGTAGTGACGTTAAAAGTACCAACAAGCATTTTTGGCTCCGTTGCGGGGGAAGGCACAATAAACTTAGGATATATTGATAACATATATACACATGGATAAATTCATATTGCCAATCGATCTCTAACTCTATCAGGTACACCCTTCGTTGTTATCATTTTCTTATCTTATGCAGGGTGATGAATGAATGGTTTTTCTTTTCCAAAGACCTTTACTGACGATCCAGAGAAACTCCTTAGAAAGATAAGGTTTGTAGAAGCAAGGGACAAATTCAAGTCACCATCAAGAACACCCTCTACTGCTCAAACTAGCTCTTTAGAGGAGCCAGCTCCAACATTGGAAGAAGAAGTTGAAGAAGAAGTAGAAGAACAAGCAGAAGAGTATTTAGGTGAAAACCTAGCTCCTGTGTTTGAAGATATGGCTGAGAAGTCACTACGAGAGTTCTCTGCCCCAACAACAGCAAACAGCCGGACTGAACCTGCAGTCAACACTGGGGAGAATAGATTTGAGCTCAAGCCTGCTCTCATCATCATGGTTCAAGCCAGCCAATTCTGTGGAAAAGGACATGAAGATGCAAGTGCACACTTACAACACTTTCTAGAGATCTGCAGCACCTTCACAATCAGAGGAGTATCAAAAGATGCTATCTTACTCCGTCTTTTCCCGTTCTCATTATTGGGGAAAGCCAAGTAGTGGTTCTACATCAACAAAGACAAACACACTACATAGGACCTATGCTCAACTTCTTTCATGACGAAATTCTTTCCTACAGCCAAGACCAATGCTTTGTGTGGGAAGATTTCAAGTTTCCAACAACAACATGATGAATCATTCACTGAAGCATGGGAAAGATTCCAGAACTACATTGAAGACTATCCTCATCATGGGATAGAGGAGTGGCTGTTAATGCAGACTTTCTATCACGGGCTCATCTCTAGCACCCGTGAGTCTATTGATGCTGCAGCTGGGGGAGCTTTCCTGTCACTAAAGCTCTTTGATGCTAAAGCACTTCTCGAGAAGATGGCCTCAAATTCAACATGCAATGAAGAACGTACTCAGCCTCGCAAGAAGGGAGGAGGAATCCATCATCTCAAGGAAGCTGACATGGTCACTGCCAAGCTAGACCTCATCATGAAGAAACTCGACATAGAGAAGAAGGAAGTCATGCACATCAATGATTCCCATATGACATGTGAAGAATGTGGAGACTATGGGCACTCACCGGTCACCTGCCCTACACTTTACAGAGGATGTGAACTTCATCAACAACAACACCTACTTGTCGTCCTCAACAAAATCAAGGGTGGAACCAACAACCTCGACAAGGTAATTACCAAGGTAACAACCAATGTAACAACTTCAATAATTACAACCTTCCACCTTTAAGAGAATTAGTTACTAGTCAATCCAAACTGCTAGATCAAATGACTAGGAAACTAACGTCAAATGATAAAACTTTGGAAAATATACATCTTTGGAATGGATACTTTTGCTTCTCGCCATAAAGAATCAAAGATAGCTTTAATAAAATGTTAGAATCACAATTAGCTCGGTTAGTCTGCTGCTTTGTTCCTCCATTGGAAAAAGGTAAGATTCCGTGCCAACCGAGAAGATTTAGAAACCGCTAATTTTGTTGATATTCACAATGCAACCCAATATCAAATTGAGCTGCGCAGATGTACGGTGGATTGACCACTTTCTACCGAGAGAAGATGGGAGACCCCGGAAGACCTATCATTCCTATCTCAATAGGATGCCACAGCTTTCCGGAGAGGCTATCTGCGACTTCGGCGCAAGTGTCAACATCATGCCCTAGGTAATCTATGAGAAAATATTAAATGATCGCCTGTTGTACACAAATATGCATTTGCAGCTTGCAGATCAATCCATGTGCTACCCTGAGGGAGTACTAGAAGAAGTTGTCATTAGAGTGGGGCAATCATATGTCCCGGTTGACTTCGTGGTCATGAAGACGAGGTAGATGAGAAGGCACCCATCATTCAGGCGGACCATTCACATGCACAACAAAAGCCATCATCTATGCGGAGTATGCCAAGATCGTTCTATCCATCAACGACAATAAAGAAAGATTCACATTCAAGAACCGCGTCCTGAAAGCTCCTGCAGCCCTGAAGCAATTTCATCAACAAGAAGAGCAAGAACAGCAACCAATGTTGAAGAAGAAGAACAACAGAAACAATAGAAGATGGAGGAGGACCAAGCATGTACCTGAGGAGACGACTTAACTAATCATTGCTCTCAACACAGAAAACGATCACCTGCTACCCAAGCCATTTCCAATCAAGAGAGGTGATCCAGGTGTCCCAATCATTGAATGCACAATCAAAGACACCACCTTTCCTTACACCGTCTGCGACACTGGATCAGGCTGCAACGTAATGTCCAAACAGGTATATGATGAATTGTTTGATTTACCTTTATATCCGACATGTATTCAGTTGCAGATGGCGGACCAATCACTAAGATTTCCTGAAGGAGTAGTCAAGGATGTCATGGTAAGAATTCAAGGACAACATATACCTGTAGATTTTCTAGTCCTTGACATGCAGGGAAACGATGATTCTGATCCTCTTGGGAAGACCGTTCCTCTACACAGCCAACGCCAACATCTACATTGGGTCCGGACATATCCACTTCAACCTACCTACCAGAAAGGTACGCTGTCAATTCAAAACATTAAATAACCATAAGCAGATTCTTTTCTCTAAAGCTGAGGATTCAGCTTTATTGAATCTTAAAGGTGTCTTGATGTGGTTTGAACAGATTTCTGGGATGAGGATCAATTTCCATAAGAGTGAGCTAGTTCCTCTAAATCTAGAACATAGTGAAGCCCATAGATTAGCTCATGTTTTTTCCTGTCCATTAGGATCCTTTCCCATGAAGTACCTGGGAATACCTATGCATTATGACAAACTATCCAGGGAGGATCTGCAGCCCCTAGTTGATAAAATGCTAAAGAAGGTAGCTGGCTGGAGAGGGAGACTCTTGTCATTAGCTGCTAGAGTCCTGTTAATTAAGTCATGCTTAGCAAGTATTCCAGTGTACCTCCTCTCTTTTATAAAATTCCCTAAGTGGGCCATTAGATTGCTAAATTCTCACATGGCCAATTTTCTTTGGAATGATTCAGTAGATAAGCATAAATATCATCTGGCCAATTGGGAAATGGTTACAATGTGCAAGGAGTTTGGTGGTTTGGGCATTCCCAACCTGAGAGATCTCAACATTAGTCTCTTGGCCTCTTGGATAAAAAGATATAATTCAGATAAAGATAAGCTTTGGAAAGAGCTTATTGATTTCAAATATAACACTAGGAATCCTAATATCTTTCAAACTAAGTCAATAGAGTCCTCCAATTTTTTTAAGGGGTTTATGTGGGCTGCACAGGCAGCTAGGATGGGATACAGGTGGAAAGTAGGTAATGGGAGAAAAATCAGATTATGGGAGGATAACTGGCTTGGGTCTTCCAGTTTAGCTATACAGTTTTGGCCCATTTACAGGATTGTAAATGAAAAAGGCAAGACAATAGCTGATCTTTGGGATGGTTATAATCAAAGTGCACTTTCGGGAGGTGTATATCGATAGGCTATACCAAATCGTGGCTTGAGATTGTAGAATTAGTGTCTACTATACAGTTTTACAGAGGAGGATGATGAGATGATATGGCAATTCAATAGTAATGGCATTTATTCTTCCCAGTCCTTGTACAAGGTTATCAATTTTAGAGGCATTAAGCCCATTCATGTTTCAAATTGTATGGCAGCTTAAAATTCCTCCTAGAGTACATTGTTTTCTTTGGTCTGGTTATTAATAATAGAGTTCTTACTAGGGATAACCTATCCAAAAGGAAAAAAGTGGAAGATGAGAGCTGTTTGTTTTGTTCTCGAGATAGAATCTATTCAACATATTTTCTTTGACTGTGTTATAGCTAAACAATGTTGGGTTGTTATGTCCGAGGTTACTTGGTGTGCGGTTAGGGGAGAACATGATAAATATAGGGAAATGCTGGTTAAGTAATAAGAAGTACCGTGTGTGGTGAATATGGTTTCCTCTGCTGTTATCTGGTCTATTTGGAAACTTAGAAATGATATATGTTTTCGTATCATCTTGGTTGGAAGGGCATGGAGATACTACTAAACAAGATTGTTTGGGATATTGCGAACTGGACAATTACGTGCCCGAGCAGTTCTACGGTATATCCGAAAGAGGTCATCATCAATATCAAGTCCGCAGCAAGAAGAAGAACTCGCTGGCTGCAAGAAGCACCCCCAAGCAATTCCCTGAAGCTGTACAAAGAAGTCGATGAAGCCCGGAAGAACAAACCGACTTCAAATGAAATGTCCTCGGAGGTGACCTCGGTGGAATGCCCCGAATGCGACGATGGAGTTGGAGTAGGTGGAGTAGAGTTTCTGTCATGTCGCTGATGTTGGGTGGTTTATGTCTTTCTCGGCTTCCGAGAGTAGTATGCAGTGGTTACTTTCACGTATATCTTTCGAGGATCTGCGGCGTCTTTCCTTTAAAGCTTGAACTGTAATGCACTATGGTCTTTTGATTAATTGAAAGGCCGGGGCATATGCCCTTGAACTCTAAAAAAATAACCATGAGCAGATCAGGAAGCAACGCAACAGGAGAAGACGCCAAGCCCATGTCAGGCTGCCCAGCCTCACTGTGGATGGGAAGACTTTCCTGGCAAGATTGTGAAATATGAAGATCGCTTTCCGGAGCAAGAAGAGAACAAGCGAGTACCCACCGAGTAGCCGGGCGTAAGAAGTTTGAAAGGATGGACCAGATCGCCAAGGAAGAAAAGGAGGAGATCCTAGCACGATTAGAAGTGTGGGAGAAAGCAAACAAAGATGGAGAGCTAGAGCTAGAAGAAAAAGAAGCAAAAGAGACCGAAGCAAGATGGAAGGAGGCACGCGACGCATCACTGTGAGATGGGGAGTTGACTGAGGTTACCTCAGACGATGAACCCACTGAGTAAGTGCTCTCCTCTGTCTAAGTCCTGTCGGTAGACTTTAAATTTTGTACCCTAGCCACAAGGTTAGAATGGTAGTTATCTCATTCAATGCATTAGTAGTTTAAATTTCTTTAGTAGCATAATTCTATTCACATATTAAAATATAAAATAACAAAAATATTTACTGTATTATTCATGGCATCACAAAGCCCCATGCGGATACCCTATGGTATTTTCGAAGGAATATCCACTTTGTGGTGGCATAAAATAAAAATGACAAAAATATAGCACTCATATTTAAATTCCTGCATCATAAAAAAAGAAAATTCAAAAAGAAGATAAAAGTGAAGTCCCCGCTTAATTTAGACAACATTAAAGATAACTCATAAAGGAGATCAATTACTCTTGGGCTGACCACTAACCCATTATTAAATTCGAGCCTCGAGTTTTTGTTTCCCTTTTTGTGGAGTATTTATGCAGAAACAACATCATAGCAAGGAGAGAGACTATCAGTGGCAACCACCGGGTTCGCTGTTGGCTAGCTTGCTCAAGGACATCTACATCGATATTGCAACCATCCAAAGGCATGGGGAGGAGCATCCCCTAGTTATCAGTGACTACACCTAAGCGATTTTTGAGTCTACTTTATAAATAGTCATAAAATACCAAAAATATGTGGGCACATGAGTCTTTTGTTAAGTATTAAATATAAAACCATAAAAAGATATATAATTAATTAAACCAAATAAATATTTAGTCTATATTTAGTAGTGTATAAATTAAAGTTAGTCTAGGCTAGAGCTAATAAAAGTGATGAACATTAAAAGTGTTTTGGAGATGATGAATAGTTGCTCTATTAAAATGCTTACCAAGTACCTACTTACCAAACTTTAAATATCCCCGGTTTCTAAGCATTGTTGTTTTAATTGGAGAATTTACTCTGAACCTTAATTGTGGAGGCATAAGCTTGCGCTAAGTTTAGGTAGTTGATTGATATGATTCATGAAGGTTGAGCTGCTATTTATCTTATTCCTAGCATTGCTAAGTTCTAGAGGTTTTATTTTGAAAATCTAAAATTTACATGATGAGCTCTTGTATGACAAATGTGAATTCCTACCAAAGCCAAAATCTATATTTTAGAGGATAGGGAAACCCTTTCACAGTTAAGCTGCTTGCTTTGCATTGAGTTCAGTCAACCTGTGTTGTATACCTTATGAGAGTCTTGTCATACTTTTAAAACCAAGAAACACTTGCACACTCCAGTCCACATATGCATTATTCCCACTCTGGGAGTAATCACACTCATTCATCATACTTCCATATATGTTCAACATAAAATGTTCACCTCCTACACTGGGAGAGTACACAAAAATATACAACCACCCTATAGGATAACCCCTGTCTTTAATGCTCTAAGTCCTGATTATATCTCTTGATCCGTTCATTGTATTCAAAGGATGCATGTGGCTATGCAAAAAGAAAAGAAAGAAAAAGAAAAAAAAAAAGAAAGAAAAGAAAAGGGGAAGTAAAAGATGGACAAGTGTCCCAGCAATTAAAATAATGGGTACTAGATGCCCGCTGTTGACGGCTATTAATGACCAAATTTACCCATCAACTAACTCCTGAAAGAGGCACATTGGTGATCACCAACATAAACTTAGGGTTTACACTAACGGAATTCCACGAGTTTTGGTGAATCCTTGTCTCTGCAGGTACACATCGGAAAAGCTATCAAAAAGGACCAACATGATAGATTACAACCACCTCAAATGATGAATTGGAATGCACCATTGCGAAGAGCTCATCGAGACGATCGAAACGGAAATATCATTTGCCTTTTTCAGAGTTCTGGATGAAAAGATATGAATTCCACCGCGGGGGCTGCACTAGAAGACTCCGGAAGGCGCGAGAAGACACCACGGCGAAGCGGACCGCGAACGGGCCCGGAGTGGGACCGGCCGGTCTGCTACAGGGGCCAATCAGGCCCAGCTTCGGCCCACAGGCTCCACCGCCTTAGGGTTCCAATCTCAGCCGTCCGCCAAAGTCGGTTTGATCCAAGGGCTCACGTTCATCCCACCGGGTTATAAAAGAAGGGCAGGACCCCCCAGGGCATCACTCAATCATTTGTAATTCTCTCAAACCCTAATTGAGAGGTGTCCCTCGAATGGATAACCTCTCTGGGGCTAGAGATCAAGAGAAGATTAGTCCTCTCTAGGATCTAGTCTTTAGATAATAGTGAGATGGAGAGTGAGGGAAGAGTTAGGAGGAGGTGCCAGCCTGTCGGTGCCCTCTCTACGGCTTGTACCTTGGTGGGATCAAGCTCTACTTGAGCTTGCTCCTAGGATATCTCTGGTGATCAACTTCTAATGCGAGTAAGTTCTATGCCTTTATTGTTTATCTGGATCATGACTCTCTTTAAGTGCTTTATTCTCTTGCTAGGGGGAGTAGAGTATTATCGTAGGTGTAAGCATGGTGCTTAGGCTTAGGATAATCGTGGATGCACCCTATATTCCAGATTTAGTGGTAGCTCGTAGAGGTGACTTATAGCTCCGTTGAATCTTATTTATCCCACTATCCCGTTTGTAAGCCAAGTAGGACACGGTTGCTAAGGAGATCAACATCCTATGTCGGTGTCTCTTCTTATGTAATGTCCCCAGTTAGCAATATAAGACATAGACTTGCCCAAGTTAGAAGAAGTGAACCATAGTTATCCTCTCTACTCTCCTATTATCGTCAACCTTGATTGCTACGCTCAACCCCATTACTTGTCGCCCTAGTTCTACCTTAGTTCTATCTAAATCTATTCTCTACCTTCACCTTATTGCTACCCCTAGTTAAGTTAGACCGTAGTTGATCTCACACCATTCTCAGTGGAACGAAACCTGGAATACTCTGGGATAAAGCTACAACGGTATCCATGCGCTTGCGGATCATTCAGTGGGCGTTAACAGATATCAACACGCTTTTTGGCTTTTTGGTAGCGACGTTAAGAAGTGTCAGCAAGCTGTTTGGCACCGTTGCCGGGGAAACGGTTTGCTGAGTTGACTACGAACCTAGCTTAACTTTTTCTTTTCTTTTATCCTTTTTCTCTTTATCCTTCTTTCTTATTTTTTACTCCTTTCTTATTTCTCTCCTCTATTCTTTCTTCTATTCTTTTCAACTTTTGGTTTAGCATGGATCACACTCCTATCAATCAATATGCTAAACCCACGAGCGCAAGCTTTAGGCCATTAGAATCTTCAGAGCCTATCTTAGCTCCTGGTTATGAGCTGCGCCCGTGTTGGGTAGATTTTGTTCAAAAACAATCCTTCTTGGGAGAAGACAATGAAAACCCATACTCACACCTATGGGAGTTCTTACTGAGATGCGCATGCTTTCGCATTGATGGCATGTCTGATAAGACTCTACGATGGAAGCTTTTTCCATTTTCTTTGACTAGAAAAGCTAAACATTGGTACAACAAAACTATAGGGAGTATGCAAGGAGATTGGGAATTGCTATGCTCTGAATTTCAAACTAAATTCTTTCCCATCTCTAAGGTGATTGACCTTCGGGAAGAGGTTATACGCTTTAAACAGCTAGAGGAGGAATCTCTAGAAACATCATGGGATCGCATTAATGATCTCCTCACTACCAGCCCTGACCTTTCTATTCCAGATCCAGTGTTGCTTCAACACTTTTACTTAGGCCTTGGTAAGGATTCTAAGCGGTCCCTTGATATAGTTTCTAGAGGATCTTTTCTTCATGTGACTGTTAGTGAAGCAAGGTCTTTGATTGAGAAACTTTGTGGAAGGACACCTAGCCCTAGCATTCAATATGAACCTCCTGAGAAAGAGAAGGAATTGTTTCCTAGACAAGAGGAAGTTTCAATAGCTAAATCGCACTTATTCCAATCCCAACATTTAGCTATCAGTCCCGAACCATCCATGCCCCAAAATCCACCAAGGGAAGAAAAAATTCAACCTTTGGAGTATAATCTTTTTGGTGTTGATATCAGGGAGAGCCTAAACTTCTAGTCCTATAAGAGACCTTCGAGTGAACATAATTAAATCCTCTTGAGAAGGAATCTCTTAGAAAGCATCTTCTTTGGGAAGAATTCAAGGATGGCATGTCTAATAATGCCATAGAAGGAGAGCCAAGACAATTTGATTCTAATCCTATCTTTCCTTCTATGCCCACATTAGATGTCTTATCTGAACCCATCTTAAAACCCATCCTTGACCCCGAAGAATTCCCTGACTCTTGTTCTCCTGAGACTCATGATGACCCTAGAGATCCACTAACACACTTAGAACATAGGAATCATGATAGACTTGAGGATGATCAAGAAGCGCTGCAACAATGGCTGGAATGTGTTGAATGGATGGACCATGAAGAAGCCTTAATTGAATCTAGTCCAGGCCTAGATCCACTTGATAAACTCCCGACTCTAAGTTTGGAGGAGGCCATTAATGAGACCAGCTTGAGAGCCACCAATCCTAAGGAAATCCTAGACAGTAATATGATTGATGAATTTCATAGGCATGAAATGAAGGAGACAATGTTTTCGCCTATAGATATTCATGTAAAATCACCCTTGGAGATTGGTAAGGGAGATGACATCAATAAGCATAGAAGCTACTACAAAAAGATCTCATCAAAACCATGCTCATATGACACATGTCCTGAATCTCTTGGTCTCTCTACCTTGACCACACTCAAGATCCTCAACCTCCTCATACATCCTGTCCATAAAAACTTTAAAAGGGAGGTTGTAGATGCATATGTTTATCATAAACATTGCAAGTCTCGATGTGCGGATCTTGAGGTAGGTAGATAAGGATTGGTGTTGGAGGGGAACCACTTCACCATCTTGAAGCACAATTTTGAGGTTTCCCAACAATGAGCTTTTGTCCTGAGACTAGCACTTTCGATAGACAACATGAACTCTTGCCTGAACTGCCCTTGAATTGAGTATAAAGATATAATTGCAAACATATTCCTTCGGGTATTCTTGTTACTAACCATTTCAGATCTGAAGCAAGAAGAATGAAGGATGATGGTGAAAGGTATGTCCAACCAATTATTATACAACATTAGATCACATCCATCCAAACTTGATCTTGCCTTGCAAGAATTTAAGTGTGGGGAGATGCTTCTTTGAAAAATCTTATGCCATGTTGCTAATTTTGGTTGTCTCTACCTTTAAGCCATGCTCAACTTGCCATATAACAATCATGCTCTTCCATCTCTATTTGAATAAATCTCTAAAATGCTTTCATGCTATCTTTGTTTACTCTAGTAAGTTTGGTTTGGAAGTGTTTGCATACTTCCATAGGCATTTAAATTAAGCGTGGTGCTTAGGTTAAATAGCCTACCTTAATTAAATTAGATATGGAGTCTAGTTTGGTTATTGAACTAAAATATTGCTTGTGTATACATTGGATACTTGTTGGACTAACCCCTGCAGGAAAATTCTAAAATCCAATGCAAAGTCAAGAGATGAATTCAAATTAGAGATAAAGCAAGGCACATGAAGAACTCCAATAACTTTGCACACTGAAGACACAGCTCATTCATCATTGATGGGAGGACTGTAAGTATCAAAGATCATTCACTCTATCTTTAGCTGCAAGTTACCTCTGCCTTGAACCATGCTTGCATAAAATATGAGAACCCATCTTTCTAATTAATGCACATGATTTAGAGACAACAATCCCCCATGCGAATTGGTATACTCCTTCAGGTATGTGTTGTCCACTAATCCTGTGCAGGCATAAAAATTCAAAATGACAAAGAAAAAAAAGATGGCACGACAAAAAGAGCACCATCTAGGAACAAGAGGAACTATGAACTGAGATGTGAGATTGACCAAATAAGAAAAGCATCGAGCAAAACGAAAGGACCATCAAGAGTCATCTACTCTTCATCACATGGTGTCCTCATGCTTCAGTGATGAAGGTAACATCTAAAAGTAAATGGTCACTACTTAAAATGCTTCTCCTCGATTTTGGTATGAACATGAATAAAGAACTTAACATGTTTGAGTAATAGTTATCCATGATCAATCCTGATTAACTCAACATGTCTAGTTCTTGGAGGGTGTTCATAGCATCACTATCTTGATTTGTAGTCTTAACCAAATGAGCTAAAAAGTTACACATCTTATGCTTGGAAGATGATATTCATGATCATGTAAAGACCGACACATCATGTACAAATAGACAATCCTTTCTTGGATTAAGCACTTCAACTCTTGTAGCCTAATGAACTTAAATGTTACATCCTTGCTCAATCTTCTGATCCTACCTCTCATGATAATGTTGAACAAAGCACATAACATCAACTCCATGTTGTTCAACGTGACTAAGGACAAGAGATGTGGAATAGAAGTTTTGGTTCTACTGGTGTTTTTCCACCAGTAGAGCCCATGCACTTGATCTCTGCCTGGTCTAATGAGCAGGACACACTTTAAGCGAAGTGTGGGGGAGTCAACTCCCTACTTTGTACAAGTGGAGGTCCTGGACCTATCAAAGCAAAATCAAATCTCAAAATCAAGACGGGTTAGATAGAAGAAGGTGACACATCATAAAGAGCATCATCATAGAAATCTTCGTTTTCACCGAAAGAGCTAGCTTGGAGAAGAAGCAGTCCCATGTGCCCGACCAAAGAAACTCCAATCGTGTTAACACTGGAGGAATCAACAAGAAGGGAGAAGTCCTGTCCGGAGGATTTAAAAATCCGAACCCTTACCGTGAGGTAACATCGGTAGTTATCCATATTTACATTCTTGCACTATATGACTTATTTTCTCTTTAGCATGTTTACTTTTCTGCCTTAGCATTGCATTGAAAATAATAAAAATAAATATACATTCATCTTGTTAGATAATTCCTGCATTATAAAATTTGAAGCCCCATGTGAATAGTTCTATGGTATGTAAAAGCCCGTAGGAGTCTTCACCGTGGTGGCATAAAAATAACAAAAATAATCATGCATACATGTTTTCTTTTCTACATAATAAAAATAGAAAATCCAAAAATAATCATTGAGCATCTTGCTGCGCTATATATATTGTAACAACCTTTGAAAACCTCTCACAACAACCAGTCCGGTGAAATGGCTAACCACTAACCGCTTACCCTAATACGTTCCACGAGTTTTGGTGTTTTGTGAGATGTTTGCTGCAGATGACTCTAAGAGCTGGTCCACCTAGGAATCTTCATCGACATAACTCGAAGTACACCTTCCCAACACATAACTAATCACTGTGTGGAGGAAGCAACTTCTTCTTTGGATGAGATCAAGATTTCCTGGCTACACTTGCTCTTGTAAGCATGAGCTTCATCGCGAGGACTGCTCGGCTTCAATGCTCAACCACGACAACAACCAGCTTGGGGAAGGCATCCCCTAGGTACCCAGGTAAGTGTACCTACGCTGATTATCGAGTCACCATAAAAATGAAAAATACCAAAAATATGTGGACACATGAAGGTCCATGCTTTTTAGAGTCTTTAGAGTTTTATAGTATGAGTCTTAAAATTGTAAAACCAAATAAAAATGTTTGTTTAGATAGAGTCAATAAATAGACAAGCCCTTGAGATGATCCCTAAAGATGAAAATGGTGAAAAACTGCTCTGTCATAACACCTTTGAAGTGCCTAGTTTTTAGACATAAGTTTTCTCGAGTTTTGGCTTTAACTGTTTTGACATGAAGATTTGTTCTGAGCCTAAACTTGTGGGTTGCATATGCTTGAACTAAGTCTAGGCAATTGATTGATCTGATTGAGAAAGTTTGAGCTACTATCTATCTTGTTCCGAGTGACACTAGAGTTCTAGAGATTTATCTTTTGAAAAATACAAAACCTTACATGATGAGTTGGTATATGATAAAGCTTACATTCCCACCAGAGCCAAAAACGATGAGATAGGCTAGATAAACATCCACATATATGCTTCTTGTCTTGCATTGAGTTTTGTCAACCTTTGTGACCTTGTGAGAGATTTGTCATGCTCTTGAATCAAGATCCACTTACACTCCACCTACATATGCACTACTCTACACTGGAGTAGGCGCAACAACATGCCATTTCATCCACACCCATCCAAAAATATTTTGCTCCTACACTGGGAGAGAACACTAAAAATACTTCCATTAGATAGCCACCCAATAAATGCTCCATGTTCTTGTTGAAATCTTGTGTGCCAAAAGGAGTGTTATGAGCTATGCAAAAGTTATCAAAAAAAGGAGTTAAAAAATTGGACAAGTGTCCAAGAGCAATGGGTACATAGATGCCTAAAAAAGAAAGAGAAAAAAGATAGCTCATACTCTCTGGCCAAGTTTCATATTCCAAAAGAGAGATATGTCTTCAAGGAGTATAGTAGAATTAGTTTCTACCAAATATCCACCATATCCATACATTTGCACATCTTGATTCGATTGTATGACCTATTTCTCCATGGATCCATTATTTAACTTGACAACATATGCATTACAAGTATGCTCTTTCAAGTTTTCTCCTTACCTATGAGCTCCACATAAGCCTTAGTTATAGGAGAAAAGAAAGGCAACCATCACTACTGCCTTGCTGAGAATCCACAAATACCATATAGACTGAGAGATTTGAGAGTGTCATACATGGGAAACTCTGAGTTTTATTTAAAAACTTCTAAAAACTCTAGAATGATAGTTGAACGAAGAACTTGAGATATAGTGCTCGGCTGGATCTTTCTGTCTTTCGATTACTCAAGACCCAAGTAAAAGCTAATAAGTCCCATGGTCAAAGGTAACATGAGTAAGTTTGAAAGTCAGCTCGGTTATTGCTTAAGCTTGGAGGAGAATTTTTGTCTGAATGCAGGTATACTTCTGAGGAATTACACCGAGATAGCTACAATGCTTAAACTTACACATATATTTCAATAGCTTTTCTAAGATTAGCTTTGCTAAGGGACTAGCAAAGGTTAAGTGTGGGGGTGTTGTTGACGGCTATTAATGACCAAATTTACCCATCAACTAACTCCTGAAAGAGGCACATTGGTGATCACCAACATAGACTTAGGGTTTACACTAACGGAATTCCATGAGTTTTGGTGAATCCTTGTCTCTGCAGGTACACATCGAAAAAGCTATCAAAAAGGACCAACATGATAGATTACAAGCACCTCAAATGATGAATTGGAATGCACCATTGCGAAGAGCTCATTGAGACGATCGAAACGGGAGTTCCGGATGAAAAGATATGAATTCCACCGCGGGGGCTGCACTAGAAGACTCCAGAAGGCGCGAGAAGACACCACGGCGAAGCGGACCGCGAACGGACCCGGAGTGGGACCGGCCGGTCCCACCCCTGCACGGCCGGTGCGCTCACGAGGGCCAATCAGGCCCGGCTTCGCCCACAGCTCCACCGCCTTAGGGTTCCAATCTCGGCCGTCCGCCAAAGTCGGTTTGATCCAAGGGCTCACGTTCATCCCACCGGGCTATAAAAGAAGGGCAGGACCCCCCCAGGGCATCACTCATTCATTTGTAATTCTCTCAAACCCTAATTGAGAGGTGTCCCTCGAATGGATAACCTCTCTGGGGCTAGAGATCAAGAGAAGATTAGTCCTCTCTAGGATCTAGTCTTTAGATAATAGTGAGATGGAGAGTGAGGGAAGAGTTAGGAGGAGGTGCCAGCCTGTCGGTGCCCTCTCTACGGCTTGTACCTTGGTGGGATCAAGCTCTACTTGAGCTTGCTCCTAGGATATCTCTGGTGATCAACTTCTAATGCGAGTAAGTTCGATGCCTTTATTGTTTATCTGGATCACGACTCTCTTTAAGTGCTTTATTCTCTTCCTAGGGGAAGTAGAGTATTATCGTAGGTGTAAGCATGGTGCTTAGGCTTAGGATAATCGTGGATGCACCCTATATTCCAGATTTGGTGGTAGCTCGCGGAGGTGACTTATAGATCCGTTGAATCTTATTTATCCCACTATCCCGTTTGTAGGCCAAGTAGGACACGGTTGCTAAGGAGATCAACATCCTATGTCGGTGTCTCTCCTTATGTAATGTCCCCAGTTAGCAATATAAGACATAGACTTGCCCAAGTTAGAAGAAGTGAACCATAGTTATCCTCTCTACTCTCCTATTATCGTCAACCTTGATTGCTACGCTCAACCCCATTACTTGTCGCCCTAGTTCTACCTTAGTTCTATCTAAATCTATTCTCTACCTTCATCTTATTGCTACCCCTAGTTAAGTTAGACCGTAGTTGATCTCACACCTTTCTCAGTGGAACGAAACCTGGGATACTCTAGGATAAAGCTACAATGGTATCCGTGCGCTTGCGGATCATTCAGTGGGCGTTAACAGATATCAACACGCTTTTTGGCACCGTTGCCGGGGATAGGAATTTATCTCTATTTTTGGTAGCGACGTTAAGAAGTGTCAACACCCGCCTCCCTGAATAAAAAGAAATAATAAAGATAGTCTATGTCTTTCCTGAGAAAAGTTTTAAAAGAGAGTCATTCCCAAAAGAGCAAAAATAGAAATAGGAGTTAGCCATAAATAACACATATGCACCTATCCACCATATTCCATACACATGCCCATCTTGGTTTGATTGTACGCCTCAATTCTCTATGGATCTACTAGTTGACTTTACAATACAAGTTTTGCAAGTATGCCTATCCTTGTTAATGCCACTCCTATAAGCTCCACTATATATACTTTTAGCTATAGGGGGCATAACAACATTAATGCCTCAAGAGAGAACCACAAATACCACATACATCGAGAGACTCGAGGGTGTCATACAATTAAGCTCTGAGTTTTATTCTGAAAACTTATCAAAAACTCCAGAATGTTAGTATTGCAAAGAATTTGAGACATAGTGCTTAGCTTGATTGTTCTATCTTTTGACTGCTCAAGACTTATGCAAAAGCTGTGAAGCCCCATATTACAGGTGAAATGAGTAAGTTCGAAGGTTAGAGCATACATAGTTGATCTGGAGGAAATTTTCGTTTGAAGGCATGTGTACTGGAAAGTATAATGACATTGTAGCAACTCCTGATCCAAATACAATATCAACTAGGCTTAGTTTGTTTGCCAAGGGACTGGCAAAAGGTAAGCTTGGGGGTATTGTTGACACTCGTTAGCGTCAACTTTTACTAGGGCTTTTTATCCGAAGGAGAACATGAAAACACATTAGTCTAGGGCTTTATCTGACGAATTCCATGAGTTTTGCATATTCTTTATTTGCCAGGGTGATTTTCAGAAAAGCTGAAAAAGAGGGATTCTAGTGCAAAATAACCACGAAACTTATTTGCCACAGGAGATCACGCGAGAAGACTCGGGGAATACTGAAGACACCGGAAGGCCGGCCGCCATGGGGGCTGGGCTGGCCCCACCGGGCGCGGGCGCGCCCCCCCTCTAGGGTTTGCTCCTCCCTTCTAGAATGTTCCACCACCACCTCCAAGGATGCATCTCAGCCCGGTTTGATCCTGCGGCGCACGCACATCCCACCGGACTATAAATATGTGGGTAGACCCCCTGGAGAGATCCAATTCATTATTCATCAAGGCCTCAAGCTATCAAGCATCAAGAGCCTTCAAGTTCATCAAGAACCTTCTAGTTCATAGGATTAGCTAGCTAGATTAGAAGTAGAGGAGATCTAGTTCTTCATCAAGATCTAGAGCCCCTAGCGTCAATGCTGGCCTTGAGTTCGGTAATAGATCTAGTTCTTAATTACTTTATTGTATTCATTATTCAGATTAGGAAGACTTTACTCTAAATAGATTCATATGTTCTTAATTGCAATAATCATTTCTACTTTGATTATATGTCTAGTTTAGTTACTTCGATCTTATTGAATTTATGTAATTGCTCGTATAGCGTTTATCCATATGTACAATGGGTAGATGATAGGCGATATGTAGACGTGGTGTCTAGATGTCTTGTTTATCTGCGAGTGCACCCTAATATGCCGGGACGTGTGGTAGTCTGCGTAGGTGATAGCTACGTTAGTTCCTCTGTTGTCCACCCCCCGTATGTAGGACTAGCATGGGCACGGTCGCGAAGGAGGTGACTTAGGTCTTAATGCCCTCATTAGTTGATGCCTCTTTACATGCAATGATCATTTAGGGTTGACTTAGCGATGATTACTAGATGTAGTTGCACTAATTAGAGTTATTTATTGACGTAGTTATAGACCTATTTCCCTAGTTTATCTAATGGCTAGCTATGATTATGACTAGTAAGATGCTCTGATGATTATCCTTAATTATGATACTTGATGATTATGCTATCACCCGTATTTGTCCTTATTTATCTTGTGACCTCTGCCTGTTATGAGTAGAGTATATGACTTAGGTAATATCGTTTATTCAGTCTATATAGTTTCTCATCAATATGATAGATAATAGTTTATTACATAGCTTTCCCAGAGGTATAATTATAAATCGACAACCTGGAGACTTCCCTAGGTAAAATGCTACAACGGTATAATTATCTGTCCGCTTGCAGAACCCATTAGTTTACATTCATATTTTATTCATATATTTTATCTGCCTAGTCACATTAGTACAATGTAAATCTATGATAATTTCCTAGCAATATAATTGGGGATGACAACCTACTTCATGTTTAGGAATGTTAGTAATTCAAGAGTGACTAGATGCTAATGACAAGTAATTATATACCGACTACTTTTGACATCGTTGCTAGGGGTAGGATTTATCTCTGCTTTTTAGTAGTGACGTTAAAAGTACCAACACTATGGCAAACTACCTCCCTGTCGTACTAGGAGAGTCCGCGAACCGATGGTGCTGCGCCAAAGAGACGGCTCCATCCATAACTGGCCACAGCTACGAGAGATGTTTGTAGACAACTACAGACCAACTCGTGGGCAGCCCGGCACAAAGTACGAGTTGGCCCTAATACACGATTTGGCTCATGAGTCTTTGCGGCATTATATTCGCCGGTTCTCTAAAGTCTAGGTAATTGTCCCTAACCTCACGGTCTCGGAGGCAATCGGTATTTTCATCGCCAGACTCCGCCAACCATGCAACCTTGACCTCCGAAAGGAACTCCTCCACAAGCAGCCAGCAACAATGGAGGATATGTTTAACATCGCCCAAGAATGGGCACGAGTTTACGAAGCCCTCTATGAAGATGGCTATCAAGACATATACAAGCGCATCAGGCCTCGCGACGACGATGAATTGGAATGCACCATTGCGAAGAGCTCATTGAGACGATCGAAACGGGAGTTCCAGATGAAAAGATATGAATTCCACCGCGGGGGCTGCACTAGAAGACTCCAGAAGGCGTGAGAAGACACCACGGCGAAGCGGACCGTGAACGGACCCGGAGTGGGACCGGCCGGTCCCACCCCAGACCGGCTGGTCTGCTACAGGGGCCAATCAGGCCTAGCTTCGGCCCACAGGCTCCACCGCCTTAGGGTTCCAATCTCAGCCGTCCGCCAAAGTCGGTTTGATCCAAGGTGACCTATAGCACTTTTGGTTTTGCATACTTTATATGATGTTTTCTGGCTTGGTGACCTATAGCAAAGTGGTAGATAATTTCATTATCTAGTTGCTGTTAAAATTTGAGAGCATTTAGATAAGTAGTTTATGAGTTATGGTTGTACCTTGAGAAGTTCCAGAAAAGGGTTCTTCTCTGGAATCCCTGGACAGATCTGGGGAATCTGCTTGTTTGACCTTTTTAATTTGAGAATCTGCCTGTGATGTCTAAATAAGAGTTGTAGACAATTTCATAAGCTTTCTAGAATGTCCTCTTGCATGTCATTGGGATTTATAGAACTCTAGTTATAGTTGTTTCTTTCAGCTGCTGTTTGTGGGTCGGAAATGTTGAATTTGCTTTACAAAGTGATTGCTTGTCCTTGTATGTGAAGTTTGATCTTGTAGCTACTTTGCTAATTAATATAAGTGATTAGGTGCAGGTTGTATGTTCTTAACTGATGATGAAAAGTTATTCCTTGACTTGCTTGGTGAGTGTTTAATCTTGTTTGAAGAGGAGATATGCACCTACTCTGTAATTTAAAGTGATTTGAATAGAGTCATCACCCTAGGTGAAGGGTTTATTGTTGTTGCTGTTATTCTTTCTCATACATGATCATCTTTTGCATTCATTTTGCTCATTTATGCATTGCATTCAATAGGTTCGCCGAAGGGGGTGACGCTGCTGGAATTCGGGAGCTGGACCGGGGAGCACCCGGAGGAGGAGCAGGAGGGACCCGCCGGCGAAAGCAACTCCGTCGAAGAAGAAGAGCTAACTGAGTGCCCTAACCACGAGCCATCCACCTTTGTGAAAGGCAAGCCTCGGAGCATTCTAAGCCTCCCATCTTTTATAAATGCAATTGAGTACTTTATGTTGTTTATTGCACTAGGTATAGGAGTTGAGTGAAAATACTTGTTGCATTTATCCTATCCTTGTCCAGTATATATGTATACCCTGAATCCTATGTCTTAAGTTAGGATCGATGCAAATGCTTAGCCATGCTTAGACCGGTAGAAGTCGGGTGATATCCTGTCATCCATGAGTTATAGGTGGGTACTTCTCTGGTCACGGTTGGCTATATGTGCTATCGTGGAAAAAGAACCATGGTTAAAATGAAAGGAAGACCGGGCAGGGACAAGTGGACCCTGTCTCGAGTCGCTTAAGGATCTGAAGCGTTGTCCATTCTTGGTCATGTTGAACGCAGCCCAACACATAGTTGGCCGGACCTCGAGTGTCGACCCGCGAAGCCGAGTAGCTCAACTCAAGACGGGGGCGCTGGGGCGGTTGGCAATTCGTGGGAAGTGGCATACTAGACCAAGGGCAAACATGTCTAACGATCCCGGCGTTGCCCTTGGGTTAGCATGGTTTGAACATCCTGGCTACCGTCTTTCCGGTCTTGCCGACGTATAAACGGACCAGCGCCCGAGTTGTACCAAGGGTAACCTGAGACGACCCTGGCTAGGTCTGTCTCGGTGTGTGTTGGGAATACCCCCTGAGCTCAGTTGGAATCGATTCGAATCGCCGTCTCTCCCGGATAGTGAGAACTTGACTATTGCCTCCGACTGCGTAGATCTCACTAAATAATGATGGTTCTAATATTGATGATGATCATGATGAACCCTGTACTAAACTGGATATGGTTATTAATGCTTGTTATAATAAAGTGATTGTTTAGTACAGGTGCTCACTTAGTTGGTAGGTTAAAATGATTTAAGCTGCTGCTAGTATAATAATATGTTCCTCTAATATTACTTACGCTTTTATGCAAATTGAGTCAAGCCAGCTCCACCAAAGTAATCCTTGCATAATCCTTGGTGTCATTTATTTTCTGGTTTATGACGGGTAAGTCTAGCTGAGTACATTCTCGTACTCAGGGTTTATTCCCTCTTGTTGCAGATGATATTCTCTATAATGGCTTCTGCAAGGTATGTCTTCACCCCGCTGGGGATGATGACTAGGTCTCGGGCAAAGATCAGTTCTGCTATCTTATCATGTGCTTTTGTGGGATGAACTATGAACCTGGCATGTATTTGAACTAAGTGTGGCGTACTCTGATGGTTTCAAAACTATGTTGTTTCTGCTACTACTAAACTTGTGTTGTAATAACTAAGTACTTCGGTATGTGATGCTATTTGTGAACTTATTTGTGAACTCTGATGTAACGAATGGTAAATTATGTTGGATTGCGTTCGATCTTGGTTTGTATGTTGTTGGTTTGAAATCCTTCGAGATTTTCGGACTACCGGGATTATATGGGCTCAAGAGCGAAATTAGTTGCTGCGGCGATTCTTTTTGCGCTTGTGCTCTTATAATTTGGTCGGTTCTATTACAGTGCCATCGTTACGCCCACGACCGAAGGCGAAAAGGCATGGCGTGTTAACCCGTAACATTTACTCGGTAACCGCGTCGGTACTTTCTTTTCTATCCTCTGAATAGCCGAGGATCCTCTGTTTTGCCACTGGGCTTCCGGTTAGGTGTCTGGCCCATTTAGCTAGTTTACTGGACTCATCATTTTTTAATGCTTTTCTTGTGGATTACATCTTTTTCTAAAAAGATGGTTTTTTGAGAAAATTTCAGGATTTTTCCAAGAAGCTTGCCACAACATGACTCTCATCTTCTACCAACCTTGGGGACTACGTGGGCCCACGTCACTTAGCAGTGACTGGGCCTATTCCTAGATTGAGTTCTGGCCAATATCAAGTACATAAAGCTTTTTCGGAAAGCTAGTCCTTTAATCAAAATCAGTGATATCTGTTATCATGTGCTACTGTGGGCCCATGTCTCTGGACATGAGCTACTTTTCTTTTTTCTTTTTTGGAGCAACATGCATCTTTCAATAAGGACGGTCTTGGAGTGTTCCTGAGGTTGACTGCTTCCATCAGACTGGTCGGTTCCTTGTCGAACTGGTCGATCAGTCGGCTACAATTTCTACCAGGAAAGGTTGCAAGTCTGGATTGGTCGACAAGGGAAGACAATGCTGTTCCTTAAGATTCATGGTGCTCGGGGACTAGCTGTGGGGGTTTAGACCCCTATACCCTCACGGCTGGTCCTTAGTCTCGTCACACAGGGCATCCCAACCCACATGACCAAGCCCGATCAGCCTCTTTGGTCTGGTCAGAGTCCCAAGCAGATAATTGGAGTTGCTTTCCTTGCAAGGAAAGTAGTCGGTTAGGAAACCAATTATACTTTGCCTAGGATACAATTGTTTTGTAACCGACCACCTCGGGATCTCAGGATCTTTAACCCTGCCCCCAGACTATATAAGGCGGGAAGGGACCCCCCACCTAGACATCTCAATTCTTTTTATCAATAACAGAAGAGCAGGACGTAGGGTATTACACTTTAGGCAGCCCGAACCTAGGTAAACCGTGTGTGCTGTTCTTCCTGTTCCATCTCGCTTGTAGTCTAATAGCGTACCTCCACATAAATCACTACCATTGGTATACCCGTGGTAGAACTATCACCGATATTTCATCGACAGTATATCAAGTATTACAAAGTAGATCGATCACAAATCCTAATATCACCTCAACAATAATATGAAATGCAAAAATGTAAATCAGCACATGGTATTTATCCTGTGGTTCGGCATCGCCACCAAGGCTGGCCTACTTCATGTTGTTGAGGTATCCACACAAGGATTGGCTCACCACTAAGGCTAGCCCTGCCCTCAGTCTCAAGTCAAGAGAGTTAACTCTTGAGATGAGAGATTTCCACTAAATCAAATGGGTAATACAAACTGTCCCGCAGCTCACCACAAGCACGGGAGCTTGTCGGGCGACATCTAGCCATCTAGGAGGCTTCACCGCCAAGAGTCATAGATACACAACAAAGATTAATGAAACCCAGCAAGTGCTCAAGGTTAGGATTGCTTTAATCTGCTCTCTAGCTCTTAATCACACAACCGCAACACTTAATCACACACTAAGTGGATCACTCTCATAAAGAGAGGGTTGGGAGAGGCTTTGGAATGGGCTTGCAATGTCTAGAGTATCATCAGCATGACCAGGAGGCGTGGGATGGGTATATATACCCACTCCACTCAAACTAGTTATTTGGATTAAAAAACTAGCCATTATGTCTGTATAAGGATGGCACTGCTGCCCTTCTAGAAACAGCATATGTTAGCTTACAGAAACAACCATAACTTTTTATCCGAACTCCATTTTTAGTGATCTTGGATATTTCAAAAAGCTTGTTTCAAGGGCTATCCAGCCCAGTAGAGAAAAAGCCCAAGATCAATAAGTGCAGGTGTAGTGCTAAGTATTTTCTCTTATGTTAGTACTTAGGTTTGGTTAGTTTGAGCACTTGAGACTTCGTCTATGATTCATATTACATCCCCCTTGATAGTACGGCATACCTATACTCAAGATCAAGAATATATAACCAATTTAACCACTTAATCTTCAATGTCTTCATATGGCATTTTTTCTCAATATCACTTCATAAGGAGTTGCAATTATCTTTGCCTCTTCTCTTCGAGCAAACACACCTTGAGTATGTGACTTGAACTATTTCAACATATATGAGTTCAACCCATGGCTTCAAGTCACTTTCACTAATGATTTGTTCCTCAACATAATGACTCCTCATAGCTTGATTAGTTCCTTGACTCAATGCAAGTACTCTCTTCTTCACCTTAGCCATGGTACCTCGGTCCTCAAGCCGTCGCTTAACCTTCACCTTCTCTTAGTCCCTCGAAGTCCTTTCCTTGCTATCTTCACTTTATCAAGCCACACTCAAGTCACACCATATTAAGTATGCATTAAAACCATTTTTTTAATATTATGATCCTTGCTTAAATATCTTCTAGATATGAATGTTAACATCAGTCAAGCTTTGGTTTGACTCACATAGAGATATATATAGATCAACATCAATATGGTCAAGCTAATTCATGATTCCTCAAATCTACTTTATTTTGAGTTGACACTCTTATCATTCTCTTCACTATCAAACTCTTCATGCTCATGCAAAGCAAGCCATACTAGAGACAATCTAAACAACTCATGTCTCATTTGTCATGTACCTGTCGACGATATCTGGTCGGCAGCCTACCTTGGGGGTGCCCGAGGTAGTAGATGAGATCGAGGGTGGTGAGGTGCGCGAGATCAAGAGCAAGAAAGTAACACGAGACACGGGTTTAGACAGGTTCAGGCCGTCGAGGTGACGTAAAACCCTAGTCCTGTGTTCTGTTTGTGGATTATGATGGGGAGTAATCTGTTTTGGAGGGGGGTCCCTGCCCGCCTTATATAGCCGGGGGGCAGGGTTACAAGATCAATCCAATCTCGCCTTCCCTGATCGGCGCATCAATCAGCCGACCAGGAAATCCTACTTTACAAGGTAACTAATCACCTGATGATCCAAGCGGATCATCCCTGCATGCCGAGCCGTACGCCGCACTCCAAGGGCCTCAGGCGGCGCTCGGCGTCGTCTTCTTGGGTTGGGCCTCGCCTGGCCGCTCGGCCCAAGCCCACTGGTGAGGGTACTCGGGGGAACAATCCCCACAGCTAGTCCCCGAGCGGCTCGCGTGTCTCGAGTCAAGTTTGTGGATCTCCCAGCGTCTTCCTCAAAGCCGGTGACTTCTCCGACCGACGTCCAGGGCAGGGCGAGAGTTGATTGGCGAACCCGATAAGTCGGAGCGGTCGGCGTTGCTGAGGCCGACCGGTATGATGCCGGAGAGGAGCAAACCATCCCTGGGACGCGTGGCGGTCGTGAAGGCGGAGGGAAGCGCAAGAGGGCCTACTTGTCCGGGAGACACGAGGTGCTCATGAAAAAAGAAGAAATATCCGGCGCACGGGTACCGTGTACCACATCAAGTCACCAAAGGTGACGTGTACCACGTAGTCCCCGAGACTGGTAGTAGGTGAAGTATGAACCTGGTGCCAGGATCAAACTTGTTGAGAACCATTCTTCTAATCTTGTATGGCGTAGTCCCCGAGACTGTGACTTAGTCTTCTGACATCCCTGTTTATTCCTCCAACAGGTATGGGGCATGCGACAAGCTACCGAAACTTCTGCAGGCCGGCCCACTGGGCCTACCATACTCAACACACTCTGAAGAAACGGCGCGTGCGGCCCAAAAACCCGGCGGAGGAATTCGGAGTGGCGCGGCGCGGTTCTCCACAGAGGGGAGGCGAAGCGGCGCGGCACGGCTCCCAACACCACTGTAGCGAGTGACAGCTATTTAAGGATCGAGTTCGGCCACTGGCTGCACTTTCCACCTTCCTCACGACGCCTCGCTCGACCCGCCGCCTTCTCGCCTTCCACTGCGAAACCAACTTCCCCCTCCCACATCGCCAGCGCGCACCGGCGGGGAAAACCTAGATCTAGTATGGCCGGCGGCAAGGGGCAGAAGCGTGGTGGCGCTGGGCGGCGGCGGCGCTGGCGGAGCGGGCGGAGATCCGGGGCGCGGCGGTCTGCCGAATGCGGAGCTGGAGTAGGCGCAATCAACCTACACCCAGGCGGCCCTCGACGAGCTCGTCCGGGATGGAGTGCTTCCAGATGAGGCGCGCGGTGGCTGGCGTCCCACCGCCGGTGAGTCTTTCCCCACTCCCGCGAACAGCAACGAGCTTGTGGTTTTCGCGGATTATTTCCGTCGGGGATTTGGGCTGCCAGCGCACCCCTTCCTTCGTAAGCTTCTTGGGCATTACAAAATTCACCTTATTCATCTTCATCCCAACTCCATCCTTCATCTATCCGTCTTCATTCATCTCTGCGAAGCATTTCTTGGCATTCTTCCCCATTTCAATCTCTTCCGCCATCTGTTCTGCTTGAGGGCTTTCACTGGGGCCGGCTCGCCTAAGGTAGTCGGTGGCCTCTATCTGTGTCTACGTGACGGGATGAGGACCCAATACCTTGGGCTGCTGCTCAACTCCTCTATTAAGGGGTGGAACACGCAGTGGTTCGTCACCAGCAACCCCGAGCCGCAGCTATCGAATGAGGTGAACGAGTGGTTGCGTGCTAACAGCAACTGGACCGAGCGGCCGTCTTCCGCCGAGATGGTGCATGTGGAGGAGCTGCTCGGCATCATTCGCACCATGAACCTGACAGGGGTGGCGGTGGCAATTAGTTTCGTGCTACGGCGCATCCAGCCGTGCAAGGAGCGGGAGCATCCGGGATACGAGTACTCGGGGACAACGACCCGACGCGGGAGACTTTGGAGCCGATCCCGAAGGAGGTGTTGTTTCGGCGGCTCACGCCATTTTTTGTTGGCGGCACTCAGTTAAAGAGCTCTGGGATGCAGAGGCCGTACAGCCTAAGCAACCCCCGGCCGGCGGTGAGTTCCTTTTGTTTGCATCTTATTATGTGAGTGCCTGTTTGGCCGACTACTCATGTCGATGCGGTGAGCAGGACCGCGCCGTGTATGTGTCGGATGTTCCCGACGACACGTGGCCGACCGGCGTGGACCGGCGGTGATCGATGGAGGAGATCCGCAAGATTGCGGAGGACATGCTTCGTGAGGAGGAAGCCGAGAAGGCGGGTGGGGGGAAAACAGTCCCCAAGCGTCAAGCGAAGGGGTCGGCTGCGAAGGGTGGCGCGGCGAAGGCGCCTTCGCCGAAAAGGCGTAAAAAAGAATCGGTGCCTCCTGCCTCGTCTATTTGGATAGGCGAGGAGGAGGGGCGGAGGAAACGGGCTGTCGTCCTCTCGGACGACGAACACGAGGAAGACACGGAGACGCTGGACCAACGTGTCCGACGCCAGGCCGCGTCGAAGGCCGGCGGCTCGGTTGGTCAGGCGGGGCCGGTATTTGAGAAAATGCCAGCCACAGAGGCCGCCTCAAAGGTGTCCGAGCACCCGGCGAGGGCCCCGACCCAGCAGCCAGAGGCGGGCAGTTCTATAGGCCCACGGCGATTCCGCGCTCGGCACCGCCAGTCTAATCTGTGAGTATCCTTGGTGAACATCTCGTTTCTTTTGCGTTCTGGTGATGCCCAGGTTTGACTTGGGGCTGTTATTGCAGCGATCCTGTGGCGGAGGACCCCAGTTGTGCGGGGGAGGGCGACGCTGGTCGCCCCGGTGGGAGCCCGCCCCGTCCTGACGACGCGGGAGTGAGCCTCGACCGGCCAGCTGGGACGGAGGAGGATGCAGTCCCCAGCCCTATTCGGGTGCGGGCCCTGCCGCCTGCCCGCGGCCGGCCGGGGGGGGGGAGGGCGCCAGCGGCCTTCTCCGTTGCCAGCCCCGCCGTCCGTCGGCGAGGGTGGGCCGCGGCGGAGATTGGGGGCGGGTCGAGCTGGAGCCGAGGAGGTCGTGCGGGAGGTGCCGCGTCCGCGGGAGGAACCCGCGCGGCTTTGCCACACCTTCTACATCGACCCCCGTGGCGACCGGGTGGAGGTAGTGGATGACAAGATCGCCGTCAGCGAGTACCAGAACCTGACGTCAGATCTGGAAGCTGCTCAGCGTCGTGCCTTGGTAATCCGCCATATTGTTTACCTGCTAGTGTTGCGGAGCTCACACCTACCCTGTTTGTAGGAGCTGGCCCGTGCCGCTGAGACGCGGGCGCGTCTGCTGGAGCAGTCGGCGGCAGCTTATGAGAGGCTGAAGGCTGACAACGAGCGGCTCTGTCGTGAGATGAAGAGCCTGGAGGAGTCGGTCGGCCTGCTCGAGCGCAACCTCAAGGCCGTTCGTGAAGACGACGACCGGCTGCGCCGGCAGGTCGAGGAGCTCGAGCGCGAGAACGCTCGGCTTGTAGAGGCGGCCGCTGCGAGCGAACGGCGCGCGGCGCAATCGAACGCGCTGCAGGCGCGGGTGACTGGTATGTCCTCCCCTGTCTATTGCTGCGGTAGCCTTAAATTTTCTGTGCTGACCTGCGTTCGGCCCGCAGCTGTAGAGGGCGAGCTGCAGTGATCTCAACAGCTGGTTGACGAGCTGACGCGTGAAGCGGCTACCGCTAGCCAGGCAAAGAGGGGCTGCTCGGGTTCGAGTTGCGCCGTAAGTGCTACGCTTTGCCGTGTTCTGTTCGTTCGATGGCTCTCGTCAGAGTCCTAACTTTTTCATTTCGCAGTCGTGCGGGAGAACGCGGCGGCGGCACAGGCGGACTTGAAAAGCCGTCTTGCAGGTGCCGAGGAGCGGATGGAGGATGCAATCGTCCGTGTGACCCCGCTGCTAAATCTTGTCGACCCGGATGGGGGGTATACGATCGGGATGTGCTCGGAGAGCGCTACCCTTCGGCCTCCCGGTTCCTGGTGTGATGCTAGTCCGTGCTGGAGCAAACGCGGGTCTTTGTCCATGGGGCGGCATGCGCTGCTGCTGGGCACGCGCTGGCGCTGGTCCGATCGCACTATCCCCGGGTGGAGCTTTCTCGGGTAGAGGCGGGCTTTGCACGGAACACGTCGGTCGCCGATAAGGAGAGGCTGAGCGCCGAGTCCTCTGATGCGGCCATCAAGGTGGTAGAGGAGGTGACCTATTCGGCGATCCTGATGCCGATGCGCCCTGAAAAGGGCTTTAGGATTAGCATGTGTATTGCGCTCGAAAACGCTTTGTATGACTAACGTTGTTGTCATATTTTGTTATGTATGTATTTTTGTTTGCCTTAATGCCCTGCAACGTGTGACTTTGTCGTCTCACCGGACTGGCCCAGGCTATCTGGTGTCTCATAGCGCTAAGGATGTAGACCTTGTCATGAGCGTAGAGGTCACTAGGGTCACCTGGGGACCACTGCCGGCCGTACCATAACGCAGAGCGCTGAGCAGCTAGCACGTGTAGGTTTAGGCGGGGGACAGGGTTGCTCCAATCGGTTCGAGTTAAAGTGCGTACTGGTGGTCTTATTGGCCTCGGGTGCGTGGGTAGCACGACTGAGAATGACATGAATGCATAAAAAAGAAAAAGGAGGAGCAACAAAAAACACATCATATCATATATGTATTTGGATTACAAAGGAAAGTGGAGTACATATCTTTTGTTTCTCTTGGCCACTAGGCGTAAAAGTGTATCAGGTGTTCCGCATGCCAGGAGTTTGGGATATCCCGTCCGTCCGACTCCACCAGCCTGTAGGACCCTGGTCGGGTTACCTCTTTGACGATGAAAGGTCCATCCCAGGGGGAGGACAGCTTGTGCATGCCGGCGGAGCTCGTGCGGCGACGCAGGACAAGGTCGCCGACCGCGAAGGGGCGCTCCCGGACGTTGCGGTCATAGTAGCAAACGGACGCCCTCCAGGTACTTGGCCGACCGGACGCAGGCGGCTAGGCGTTCTTCCTCTGCGCGGTCGACGTCGTCTGCACGCGCTTGATCGGAGATCTCTTCGGAGTAATTTTGAACTCTTGGTGAGCGAAAGGCGACGTCCTCAGGCAGGACGGCTTCCGATCCATACACCATGTAGTAGGGGGAGACCCCTGTACTCCGGCTGGTTTGCGTGCGCAGTCCCCAGACTGCTGGTGGAAGCTCTTTGAGCCATCTTCCTGGGTGCTTGTCATCTTTCTGGTACAAGCATTTCTTGAGTGCGTCCAGGATCATTCCGTTGGCGCGTTCGGCTTGGCCATTAGCCAGCGGGTGCGCAACGGAGACGTATTTGACCAAGATGGACCGCTCCTCGCAAAACTCCCAGAATTCGTTACCCGTGAAGTTTGACCCTAGGTCGGTGATGATGCTGTTCGGGATGCCTAAGCGGTGGACGATTTCCTCGAAGAACTCGGCGGCCTTCTTGCTTGTGGAGCTGACGACTGATTTGTACTCGATCCATTTAGAGAACTTGTCGACGGCAACAAGCACGTACTTGAAGTTACCCGGCGCGGCCCTGAAGGGGCCGATCTGGTCCAGTCCCCAGACTGCGAAAGGCTAGGCGGAGGGTATCGTCATTAGAGCGTGAGCCGAGAGGTGGGGCTGCTTGGCGAAAAACTGACAGCCCTCGCAATGCCGCACCAAGTGTTCCGCGTCCGCGACGGCGGTCGGCCAATAGAAACCTGCTCGGAACGCCCTGCCGACCAGGTTCCGGGAGGCGCAGTGGCTTCCGCAGATGCCGGCGTGTATCTCCTTCAATATTTTTATGCCCTCAGGCTGTAACACGCACTTCTGGAGAACGTTGGTGTTGGTGTTTCTGCGCATCAGTGTGCCGTCCACCAGAACGTAATGCTTGCTCCGCCGTATCAGGCGCTCCGTCTCGATTTTATCAGTCGGTATCTCGGCATTGGTGAGGTATCGGATGAAAGGGGAGCGCCAATCCTCCCCGCCGGTGGCTACGATAGATGCGACTGTTTTCTCAGCGGGGGCGATTTTGGGCGCTCCTCCATCTTGCCCGATCGATGGTGTCAGGAGGTCATGTGCGAATACACCCGGCGGAATGGTGGCCCGCGTGGAGCCTAGTTTGGAGAGCCGGTCGGCTTCTGAGTTTTCTTCTCGGACGATGTGGTGGAACTCAATGCCGTAAAACTTGTTCTCGAGTTTTTGGATTTCAGCGCAGTAGGCGTCCATTTTCTCGGTGCAGGACCAGTCTTTATTTGCCTGGTTGACAACCAGGGCTGAGTCACCGAAGACTTCTAGGCGCTTTATTCCCAGGGCTATGGCTACTTTGATGCCGTGGATGGCGGCCTCGTACTCGGCGGCGTTATTGGATGCCTTGAAATGTATTCTCAAGATATATCGGAGTTCTTCACCACTCGGAGATACGAGCATGACCCCTGCCCCGACGCCGCAAACATTGAGTGCGCCGTCAAAGTACATCTTCCAGTGCTGGGGGTATTCAGGCGGGACCGGTTCCAGCATGTCTGTCCATTCGGTGATAAAGTCGGCGAGCACTTGGGATTTTATCGTTTGGCGACTCACGTACTCGACGGTGTATGCGCCAAGTTCGACCGCCCACTTGGTGATTCTGCCGTCGACCTCTTTGTTCTTTATGATGTCGCCGATCGAGTACTGGGACACTACCGTCACGATATGGGACTGGAAGTAGTGATTCACCATGCGCGACGTTAGGAGGACGGTGTAGATGAGCTTCTATATCTGTGGGTAGCGAGTCTTTGACTCGTTCAGGACCTCGCTGATGTAGTACACCGGTCGCTGTACTTTAAACGCGTGTCCGGGCTCGTCGTGTTCGACGACTACTGCCGTGGAGACTACCCGATTCGTGGCCGTGATGTAGAGGAGGAGGTCCTCGTCGGGTAGCGGTGCCATTAAAACGGGGGGCGTCGTCAGGAAAGCCTTCAGCTCTTTGAATGCCTCGTCTGCCTCTGGGGTCCATACGAATTTATCGGACGCTCGGAGGAGTCGGAAGAAAGGCAGGGCCTTTTCTCCGAGCTTGGAGATGTATCTGCTTAAAGCTACAAAGCAGCCGGCGAGCTTCTGTACTTCCTTGATGTTGGTCGGCGGTGACATCTTTGTTATGGCCGATACCTTCTCGGGATTTGGTTCGATTCCACGGCGGCTGACGGTGTTTCCGAGGAGGATTCCCGATGAAACCCCAAAGATGCACTTGTTTGGGTTGAGTTTCCATCGGTACACTCGTAGGTTCTTGAATGTTTGGTCGAGGTTGGCGAGTAAGCTATCGGCGGTTTTGGATTTGACAACTACCTCGTCGACGTATGCCTCAGCGTTGATGCCTATTTGATCTTTCAGGCATGCTTGAATTGTTCGCTAGTACGTTGCCCCGGCGTTTTTGAGGCCGAAGGACATCGTCGTGTAATAGTAGGCGCCGAATGGAGTTATGAAGGCTGTTTTGACCTGATCTGACTCCTTCAGGGCGATCTGGTGATACCCGGAGTAGCAGTCAAGAAAACAGAGGAGTTCGCAGCCGACGGTAGAATCTACGACCTCGTCAATGCGAGGGAGAGTAAACGGGTCTTTAGGGCAGTGTTTGTTAAGATCGGTGTAATCAACGCACATTCTCCACTCTTTATTACTTTTGCGGACGAGGACTGGGTTAGCCAGCCACTCGGCGTGATACACTTCTTTGATAAAACCGGCGGCCAGGAGCCGGTTAATTTCTACCCTAATAGCCTCTTTCTTGTCCGGCGCGAATCGGCGAAGCTTCTGCTTGACCGGCTTGGCGGAGGATGAGACCTTCAGGGCGTGCTCGGCATACTTCCTCGGTACCCCAGGCATGTCCGCAGGTTTCCATGCGAACACGTCCACGTTGTCCCGGAGGAAGCTGATGAGTGTGCTTTCCTATTTAGGGTCGAGGTTGGCGCCGATCCGAGTGACCTTGGAAGGGTCACCCGTTTCGAGGTCGATGGTCTTGGTCGCCTTGTTCTTGATGGAGGAGCGCGGGGGTTCATTGACCGGGATCTCCTGGTCTTCCGGTGGCACTTCTTTGGAGTCGGCGAGGCACTCCTTCATCTTGGCGGTGAGGCCGGCGGTCTCGTTGATGACGTAGTTTTCCTGTTCGCAGGCGTGGGCGCTCTTTATGTCGGCGCGGAGGGTGAGCACACCGCCAGGGGCTGGCATCTTCATCATGAGATAGGCGTAGTGGGGGATCGCCATGAACTTATGCAGGGCGGGACGCCCCAGTATGGCGTGGTAGGCGGTGTCGAAGTCCGCGACGTAGAACATCAGGTTCTCCTTGCGAAAGCGGCCTGGGGTGCCAAACTGTACCGTCAAGGTCACCTGGCCAAGCGGCTCCGAGGCTCTGTCTGGGACAATGCCCCCGAACGGGGACTCGGTGGGCTGTAGAGCCTCTTTTGGGATACCGAGCTCCCGGAGCGACTTTGGGAACAGGATGTTCAGGGAGCTTCCGCCGTCGATGAGGACGCGTCTGAAGTGGACGTTGCCGATCACCGGGTCCAGCACCAGGGGAAAGCACCCAGGATATGGTATCTCCGACCACTGGTCTTCCCTGCTGAAGGTGATGGCTTGGTGGGACCACGGTAGAAAGGCTAGGTCGGCGATGGTGCTCTCGGTGGAGACTGCCATGACCCTCCTGGTGGTTAGCTTCTTGCTCCTCTTGTTCTCCATTGCGGGCGGTCCGCCACAGATTGTTGCCACACTTTTAGACGGGGCATGGTACGAGGCGCCATCGGGCCTCGGGTCATCTTCCTTGTCGCCGCCGTTCTTGTCGTCGTCGCGGCGGCGCTGGCGCTTCTGGTCTTCCTCCCGGAAAACCTTACCGAGCCTGTAGCATTGGCGGATGGTGTGTGTCCCGTTCTTGTGGATTGGGCATGGTTGGTCCAGGACTTTGTCGAACTCAGTGTCGAGGCTGCGCTTGACCCGTGACTTGATGTTGTTGACGTCATGTCGACGCCCGCGGAAGCGCTCTGGGCGGTCGCGACTGTCGTGGCGATGATCAGGTCTGCGGTCCCTCTGGTCGGCGTTACGGTCGTTGGGTCGAGGGGCTCCTGCCGGCGGAGGGGGAAGCAAGGGCCTCTTCCCTGCAACGAGGTCTCTGTGGTGTCCCTCGGCCTCTTCTCCCTGCGCGTAAGAGTCGGCGGTTTTCATCAGCTCACCGATTGTTTCTGGGCGTTTTCTGTGGAGCTTCTCGCGCAGGGAGTTGCTGTATGTGAGGCCTTGGATGAAGGCAGTGATGACGTCAGTGTCGTTGACGTTGGCGACGCTGGTGCGCAGCGTGGAGAAGCGGCGAATGTATTGCCGGAGCGTCTCGTTTGGGCGCTGTGCCAGCCTTTCGAGTTCATGGCGCGTGGCTTGACGATCACATGTGGCCATGTAGTTGTCCACGAAGAGCTTCCGGAGCTGTGCCCAGTTGTCGATGGAGTTCTCTTCCAATCCTGTGAACCAGTTCAGGACTGGGAAGGCCAGCATGACAGGCAAATAGTTTGCCATGGTGTCTTCCGTTCCCCCCCACGGCAGCGATCGCTACGGGCGTACGTTTGGAGCCACCGCTCGGGGTTAGCCTTGCCGTCGTAGGGCTCCACTGTTCGGGGATCCGAAGTGACCGGCCACCGATGGGACCGCAGCCGGGCCGAGAGAGGTTTGGGACCCTCGATCGTCGGCGCCGCTACGGTCAAAGCCCCGTATTCGGCGTCGAAACGACGCCGGCGTTCCATCTCGGCGTCGTAGGGCGCGGGCGTCGTGTCCGGCGTTGATGATTGCTCAGGCGTTGGCGGGTGGCTGGTTGATGGACGGGTCCGGCGGGTTGTTGCCGCCTCCGTTCCGTCGTGGTTGCGCCTGCTCCACGTCGTTGCCCGATCGGCGGGACCGTCGGGATCTTCCCGATCGGTGGCGGCTTGTTCCGGAGGTGGAGGATCCGGACGGCATCTCCTGTAATTTGTTTACCTGCACTTGAGCAGCCTTGATGAAAGCTTTAGCCCAATTTACCTGAGGGGTTGGGGCTAGGGTCTCGAGTTCGTTGGCGGCGACGGCGAGGTTGGCGCTCGGGGTTGGCGCTACGATTTGTTTGTCGATGTAGACAAACTCGTCCGCCAGGTTCCTGTAGAGGTGTCGCCCTGGGCCGGCCGCATCTCGGAGGATGCGCTGCTCCTGATCCTCGTAAGCCAAGCGGCGCTCAGCCCGGTCAGCATTGCGCGCCTCGCGGTCGGCGCGGTGTCCTTCGGTCTCGTCCGCTGGCGGGTCCTCGTCCGGTGAGACGGCTCGGAGCATGAAAATCTGAGCCGGGTATACCGGGAGGGATGTGAGTTCGCTGGAGGGCTCCGGCCCGCTTACGACAATCGATGTCTCTGGGTCCGATCTGGTGGAGCCGTCGGAGTCGGAGCCAGGCTGCTCCTCCAGGATGGTGTGCAGTGACTCGTCATCCTCCAGCAGATGGAGCCGCACCATGTTCACGGTCGGCGACGGAGTGTCGGCCGGTGGTGGTCGGAGGGGTTACCGCCATGCAACTTCCTGGTGAGTATCCGCGGAGTTCCGCAGATCGGGTGGTGCCACCATAGTTCCGGATCTGTTCCTCCGGGAAGTTCGGCGATGGCGTCCTGCCGAGCGGTTGGGATGCTGGAGGAAATCCCCCAGAACCACTGGAGCCCAGGTTCGGGCGGGTCGTTCGCCGGTGGCGGTTAGGCGCCGAGGGCCGGCGGGTCTCACCGGGATGGCCATTGGCCTTGGCGGCGGGTGATCGGATCGGCGTGGTGCCCGGTGACGGCGCGGGGTTGCCATCCCGACCCGTTGGGTGGGTGCTCGTTGGTGTTGCCGGCGAGCGTGTTTTTAATGAGCTTCGATGCACTCGCGTAAACCTCCGCGACTCGATCAATGAGCTCGATCAGATCATCGGAGTTGATGGGGTTCCTCTCCCGACGGGGCCGTGACGCGAGGTGCCGCCCCGGAAAGGATCGCCGCGACCTCGCTTGGAGGCGCCTGGCTTTGGCCGGCCGGGGCCGTTGCATGCCCGGCTCCGCTGGACGGGATCCGGGGTTGGTCGTTTTCCCCGCCGTCGTGCTCAGCGGCGACGGTCCACGTGATGGATCCGACGGTGAAAGTCATGCCGGACGCGACGGAGAGAGCGGCCGTGGAGGGAGCAACCATCTTGCTCAATGACGGATCTGAAATGCACACCCCTACCTACGGCGCCCAACCGTCGACGATATCTGGTCGGGCCTACCTACCTTGGGGGTGCCCGAGGTAGTAGATGAGATCGAGGGTGGTGAGGTGCGCGAGATCAAGAGCAAGAAAGTAACACGAGACACGGGTTTAGACAGGTTCAAGCCGTCGAGGTGACGTAAAACCCTAGTCCTGTGTTCTATTTGTGGATTATGATGGGGAGTAATCTGTTTTGGAGGGGGGTCCCTGCCTGCCTTATATAGCCGGGGCAGGGTTACAAGATCAATCCAATCTCGCCTTCCCTGATCGGCGCATCAATCAACCGACTAGGAAATCCTATTTACAAGGTAACTAATCACCTGATGATCCGGGCGGATCATCCCTGCATGCCGAGCCGTACGCCGCACTCCAAGAGCTTCAGGCGGCGCTCGGCGTCGTCTTCTCGGGTTGGGCCTCGCCTGGCCACTCGGCCCAAGCCCACGGGTGAGGGTACCCGGGGAACAATCCCCACAGTACCAAATATGCTTGCTTTTACATGATTCTATGATATCCCACGACATATACGCCATTTCATTAATTCTATTTGGGTTGTTGTATTTTGTTTGAACTATACTATTTCTATGATCTTCCAATACAACAATACACAACTTTGGCCTTCAATTCAACACTATATGTAATATCATCAAGTTTGTCTTAGTTGAACCTTTGATACACATCTTGTTATGTAATATTCATGTATATGTAACATGGCTGATTTTCTACTCAACACTTAGCAAACTTGTTAAACCTTTAATTGAGTTGTCATTCAATTCACCAAAACCCACTAAGGGCGAGATGCACTTACAGGAACACATGGATATAATGAAAATAAAAACAATAATATTTATTGGTTTTCAAATAGAAGAAAAAATTCTATCAAGATTGTATTTTAATTAACACTATTATATTGTTGCCAATATTAACTTATATCACTATATAACTGTCTGTACATATCGATGATTTATAGGGGTAGCTCGCAGACCATTCCTACAAATTGATTTGCATAGGCAGCTCTTGATTTGTAGGGGAGGCTCAATCAATTTCTAGATTTTAAAAAGAGTTAAATGCATCAGCGGTCTTTAAACTTGTAAGGGTATGTCACTTAGGTCCATGAACTCTAAAAATGCACTTCTGGGTCCCTAAACTTGTAATGGTGTGTCACTTAGGTCCACGAACTCTAAAATATTTCTAGGTCCTTAAACTTGTAAGAGTGTGTCACTTAGAACCATGAACGAATATTATATTTCTATTTCTATTTATATTTAATAATATAGTTGTGAATACACATAAAAATAAGAGTTAAATGCACGAGTGGCCCTTGAACTCATAAGGGTGCGTCACTTAGGACCACGAACTCTAAAAACACACTTACGGATCTCTAAACTTGTAAGTGTATGTCATTTAGGTCCACGAACTCTAAAAATGTATTTACGAGTCCTTAAACTTGTAAAGGTTTATCACTTAGAACCATAAACGAATATTATATTTCTATTTCTATTTATATTTAATAATATAGTTGTGAATGCACATAAAAATAATATTTAATATGACATTATCTATAAATAAATAAACTAAATTATTAAAATAATTTTAAAAAATAAATATATTAAGATTAAACTAAATTAGAAAAAAAACTAACATTAATTTGATCTTTATGTATTTCAGGACAAATACATTTTAAGGATTAAATTAATTTTAGTATTTTTTTTTAATTTAGTTTAATTCTAATATATTTATTATTTTAAATTATTTTAACACTTTAATTTATTTATATAATGATGTCATATTAAATATTATTTTTATGTGCTATTCACAACTATATTATTAAATAGAAATAAAATATAATATTTGTGCGTGGACCTAAGTGACACACCCTTACAAGTTAGAGATCCGAAATATATTTTCAAAGTTCATAAACCTAAGTGACACACTCTTACAAGTTTAGGGACCTAGAAGTGCATTTTTAGAGTTCGTGGATCTAAATGACACACCTTTACAAGTTTAAGGGCCGCTGGTATATTTAACTCTTTTAAAAAATAGCAAGCCACCCACAAAAATTATAGCATTTCAGATGAAAATCACATGCTTCACGGTTGTGGAGATTCGAACTTGTGACCTCATACTCACACATTCTCCCCTACCACTTTACCTCTCCATCACATGGGTTTAGAATTGGTTTTGGGTCTCCTCATATTATACCAAACAGAGTTTGAGTGTTTGAGGCCGTAAATGAATTTCAATAAAAAATTATCAATTATAAAGTTGTATAGCTTTTCAAGATCTGAACTTTCATCTAGGTTGTTTCACCATCCGAGATCATTTAAAAAATTTAAATTTTTAAATATGAGAACTTCAACCATAGTTTTCATTGAGAATTAATTTTAAATTTAAAAGTTGCCAACAACAAAGTTGTTGTATAACTTTTTGAGATCTGTAACTTTTATTTTGATTGTTTCTCTATCCAAAATTATTTAATTTGAGGTTATTTTAAAACTTTAAATTTCAAATTTGAGACATCCAAACATAGTTTTCTATCGCGAGTATTTATAACTTTGAAAGTCTTGAAACACTTCTAGCATTTTAACCGAGAATTTTATAACTTTATGAGATCTACAACTTTTATTTTGATCATCTTTTTTATGTGACTTTATTTTCTAAAGTATGAGAGATATGTAAAATTTGTAAACAACATTATCAGTAGTAGAACAAAGAAATGACTAAAATAAAAGTTATAGATTTTAATAAATTCTACAACTTTTATGTTTACGATTTTTTCAAATTAAATCATTTAGTTCTTCAAAATCTTGTTTCAAGTTGCCATTTTTTGAAATTCAAATTTTCAATTGATAAAACCAAATTCACATGAAAATTATAAAAATAATAGATGTAACAACATATTAAATAGATAGAGAATAATTCAAACCGGTTAAATTACCCCTTACAGCGGTTTTGAGCGGTGGTTTTTGCTACTGATAGTGTGGTTTTGTCTTTTTGTTTTTTATTTATTTTTTTTGAATCTTTAAAAATCATAGTAAATCATAGAAAAAAATCATAAAATAGAAAATTCAATTTTGTTGGACTCCACATGAGTAGATCTACATAGTGAGCATATAATATGTTATTTTTTAGAATAAGTTTTTTTCTATAATTTTAGATCTATGATTTTCTATAATTAATTAAAATAATTCATAGCTGCAATTTTTTTAGTCAATTGTGGTAAAATTTTTTATGGTAGGCTAATTATTGTATGCTTGATCTCTAGTAAAAATTCCATACTCATTGAATTATATATAACTTAGTTATAAATTTATTAATGTATATGCTTGTTAAATATAAATAAATTTATAACAAAGTTATATATTATTTAATGAGTATAAAATTTTTTTACTAGAGATCAAGCATACAATAATTATCTTACCATAAATATTTCACCACAATTGGACCATAAAAACTATGGTTATAAATTATTCCAATTAATTATATAAAATCATAGATCTTACAGCAAAAAGATTTGCATAAAAAATAACATATTATATGCTCACTGTGTAGATAGGAGTCCAATAAAATTGCATTTTCTATTTTATGATTTTTCTATAATTTACTATACTATTTCAAAGATTCAAATTGAAATAAATAAAAAAGAAAAAGACAAAACCACGCTACTGTAGCAAAACCACCATTCAAAACTCTCTAGAGAGTAATTTAACCGGTTTGAAAATTTTAGGGAGTAGAATACCGGTTTTGTAGTTAAAAGGGTTAAGTATTCCACCCATCATAGTTCAGGGGGTGATGTAGACTTTTCCTTACAAGTTTTAGCCAAAGATTGGAAGAGAAATCGAGTTCTTCAACAATTTCAAAACTGAAGTTTAAACTAAATTTTGAAATAGAAAATAATTTTAAATGAAAAAGTTGTAAACAACAAAGTTGCATAATTTTTTTTTGGGATCTACAACTTTTATTTTGGTCATCTTCCTATCCAAGATCATTTTAGAAAATTCATATTTTAGTGCTTCATTTTTAATACTTGGCATCTATTTATAGGAGCCTTAATATAGAACCGTTACTAAAAATTAATTTGCAGGAACGGTTCATTTAGGAATCATTTGTAGGAACAAATCAATATAGAGCTGCTAAAAAAATAGTGGTGTTGTTACAAATCATTTTTGTAGTAGAGTATTTTGATGTCGTTATGGTTATATCACATAATAAATTATAACTTAATTTTTACAAATGGCAAAACACAATTAATATATACCATTTCTATTGTCATTCCCGTTGATGGTTTTTTCTTCCGTATATTTGTACGCACATATTTATTAGTAATAATAAAGCTATAAAGAGGTTATTTTGTTGCTTTATTTTCTTTCTATTTCGATTCGTATTCAGGTACTTCAATTTATTGGGTTATTTTAACTGCTTTACACCTGAAAATATAAGCGTTAACAATACCAACATCGTAATATATAGGCATGTTGCAGTTCGTACATAAGCTGCTAGATACCTTTTCCTTCAATTCTTCGGAGAATAATGGTAGAAATACTAGCTTCTTGACTATTGTTTTCTTATTATAGAGTTGAAACAGCTTCATGTGAGATGTCTCGCATTACGTACTCCTCCTTACAGTATGCGTTCGTTACAACAGTTACAAAAGCTCACGACAATCACCATATGTATCCGGAAACCGTCTCCGGCTCCTCGTGAACTTCGAGGCGGACAATGCTAGTATCTAGCAAGCCTAACGGGCATGGTATGGCAATCAATCACCGTATTGTACGTTCTTTTTAGACGCTTCATCTCCGTTGCCAACGTTACTATATATAGATGATTCGTTTAATTTGGTCTGCTAGCTCACAGATTTGACTATGAACATCTTTATGTACATTTGTAAAACATGGTCTTCGCATGTTATACGCCCAGTGCTTTTGAGATGTGCCTCAGTGTAACATATATGGGCCTACTTATAACGTATCGACGGAAGAATGTTATCACATGGGAGAGGTTCGGGGTGCGTCCCAAGATTCCCCAGCCCTCACGAGACCGGCGTGGTGTAGCAGTTTTAGATAGAGAGAAATTATTGAGGAGACTAATGTGTTACAGTTTTGTCTGATGATCTATCTTCCTCGGTTGGGCACCATATATAGTTTGCTTCACGCAATATTGTAATCCCTCCCGAGAATTAAGCACCTGTACCTCGGCTTATCTTTGAAGTCTTTTTAATACGACGGCCCCAAAAGAGGAACATATTGAAAACAAAGAAGATATGTAGACCTATGAAATCCAAGCAGCAGCCTAAAAAGTGTAGCATAAAATCAAGATAGTAATTAAAACCTGCAGTGCGCTAATTAATGGTTTTTTGGCTATAAATACATGAGCAAACCACCCTCCATCGATGGGATACAGAACCTCTTCACACTGATCTTGGGGCCTGTGTTGTATAGAAAGAATCCTGCCTGCCCGATCAAGAGCTAGCGTAACTAGGCCAGGAGCCATGAGCACTTCGGCGGTCCTTGGGGTGAGCGCAGGCGGTGGCGGTGGCAGCGGCGGCGGCGGCTCATCAGTTGGGCTGAGTGGGGGCAGTGGAGGAGCATGCGGTGGCGGGCCGTGTGGTGCGTGCAAGTTCCTGCGGCGCAAGTGTGTGACTGGGTGCATCTTCGCCCCCTACTTCGATTCGGAGCAGGGCGCGGCACACTTCGCGGCAGTACACAAGGTGTTCGGCGCCAGCAACGTGTCCAAGCTGCTGCTCCAGATCCCGCCTCACAAGCGCCTGGACGCTGTGGTCACCGTATGCTATGAGGCTCAGGCACGCATCCGCGATCCCGTCTACGGCTGCGTCTCCCATGTCTTCTCCCTACAGCAACAGGTATGTTCAGCACATCGAAAGCAATGCTAGCAAGTAGGAGCACATGTCGTCGTCATCATCATATCATCACGGTTCTTTCAGATCTGTCCTGTCATGCATCATTTGGAGCTTCATGATCCAAGTTGCATGGGCAGATGGGTCTTGATTCTTTTGAGGTGGATTGTTTTTTTTTTCCCTTTTTCGGTGGCTTCCTCAAGGAGGAAGGCATTTTGCATTCTTCTAGTGAGGAAGAAAGAATGGCAAGCAAGCAAGGGGAGCAAATGAAGCAAGCAAGCCAACTAGGGATCAAAGTTATTTTTGAGGGAACTTTCTGTTACAAATGACGATGTGCACATATTTTCATAAATTCCATTGCCCTTCCTTCTATATATTGCATCATCGCTATCTGGTGGTGGTTGTTACCTTTATTTCTCAATTTTGTCATGAAACCAAGAAGGGGTGAAGATCGATCTGCTGCATGGTTTCCCCTCACTCAGCTATGTGCAGTACTGCACTAGTCGACAAAGGAAAGCGATTAGACTTGCCTCGCAGTTCCTTCTTTCAGACAACTGATCTTATTTCTATTTACAAAATTACGACGTCTGTTGATTTCAACAAATCCGTCAGGGGATTCTACATAGTTGAGGCTATATATATATACATGATTATTTGAAGTTCGCAGCCCTTCTGATCTTCTGAATCAGATGTATCCAGCTAACTTGTTTCCTGTTTGTTGCATGTCACCATATATGCCCCAGGTGGTGAACCTCCAGGCCGAGCTCACGTACCTGCAAGGCCACCTGAGCACAATGGAGCTCGCAACGCCACCAACTTTTCCTGCACAGAACCAGATGATGCCAATCACTTCCGCATTCTGTGTTTCGAACCTGCTGTCGCCGCCGTCCAACAATATCCCGGCCACCGTCGACGCGTCAACATTCTTTGAGCCACAGATGCAGTTCCACTGGGTCTCCCAGCAGCAACAGGTGCAGCAACACCAGCTTAACCAACAGCAGTATGTCACGGTGGGAGAGGGCCCTGGCAGTGGCTTCGGTGGAAGCGGTGCTACAGGAGGTGGAGACCTGCACCTGCTGGCAAGGGAGCTACTGGACCGCCATGGCACAGCAGCAGTTGGCTCGCAGCCTGAACCGCCGCCATGCACACAGTGAGCACCGACCTATATATACAGCTAGGTGGACTGGTTGATCAGGAAAGAAGGATTAATCATTCATATATTGTGCAAGGAATTCTCGATGCGGTAAGACAGGATATAGAATGAGGCTGACGGCCGGACGAAGATGACGATGCATGTAGGGGGGCATGGTAGGTAACAGGCATCAACCTGGACAAGGAATTGTTCGTTGGCCGAGGATGCAATTTGCGCCTTTTTATTTTTCCTGCTGGGAGTATGCTCCAAAGGACAAATGAAGCCGGAGGGGAGTTCTTAGTCGTAGCCTGATGTTAGCTTCGGTCAGTGTTGCATTACAACAACTCTATTAGGGTTAATTACCTGATCCAATATTTATGTCACACCTAGCTATAGCTCTAGACTCTTAGAACATCATTTTATTTGTTATCTCAAATTAAACATATATATCAAATTAAAGGTTGTTTCCTCCAGAACTGATGAGAATCCGTGGAACCGTATTTTTGTGTGGGGTTGCTTTGGGGCTATACTACAATGCTATAGCTGAAGCCTTGTTCGCTGTAGTTAAAAAAAGCCATTTCAGTTTATCCGCCAACAGTATTTCTATCTCACACAAAAATCCAGTCATTTTAATAGTGTTTCAGCTTATGAGTCGACTTATAAGTCCCACCGAACAATTAAGTATCATTGGTCTTGTTATCCTCAGGCCTCTTTGTCTTTGTGGCAAAAATACAAGCAATTGGGGAATGACTCGTATGAACTGTAGAAGTGTACATATGTCTTTTGAATAATTAGACAATTTGATTATTAATTTGCATAAAGAGATGATATCACTACTGCAGAACTCACTTTCAGTCCTGCTCATCAATGTTGGTTTCTTAAAATAAAATCTCCACTGATAGTGCCTCACTGGTGGTTTTTTCTAAAAAGGGAGCAATGGGATCAGCCTATACTGATGTTCGAGTCATCACTGCCAGTTCAAATTAATCATTATCGGTTTTTACCATGAGCCGTTAGTGATATTGGTTCATCACTAGTGGTTTTTGTCTAAAACGAACAGGGTACTATCATTGTCAGTTTTTGGTTTATAACTTTCTCATGTTCGATAAAAACAAACTTTATACTAAAGTTATAGTACTCAATGAGATGTACGAAATGAGATGTACGACTTTACAGTTTGAACTCTTTTTATTTGAGATTGTTTGAATGTCCAATGATACATAACAAGATCTTATAGAGTAATACCAAAGGAGTCCACATGCTCTATAGTCACAAGTGAGTGTATATGGTAGTTACAGATTTCGATTGAGGAAGTGTCCAAAACAAAAGTTGTAGATTTTATAAAGTTATACAGTTTTATTGCACATAACTTTTTTATTTGATTCGCTGGATGTTATAGAAGTTAATATGAAAGGAATTAATATGTTCTATACTAATAAGTGAGTGTGTAGTGGTATTTAAGGACCTTGGATGAAGAAGACTAAAAAAAGTTGTAGATCTCAAAAAGTTATAAACATTTAATTTAGAAATACATGAAATAATTGAAATCTAAAGTGACTTATAATTTAGAACAAACGCTATAGATAACCATGAAGGTATATATATGAGGACATATAGAGAGAAAAAAAATGCACACATAATAAATATACAATCTTTGCATGGCCCACTAGTATGGGTGCAAAACCACCACGAAGTCAATTTGATCAGGACGGCTTTTCTAGTTTGGTGTGGGTCTATCGTTGAACCTCCTAGCTACCGCTGCAATGTCAGGCCTCATTTCTGGATTTTCCAGCAGGCAGTCCAGTGCTATCTCAATGCATTTCTCTATCTCATGGTCGAGTTTGGTGTCCATGCTTGCATCCTTGATTTTCTCAATATCCTTCTTCTCCCAATGTTCGCGCACCTGTTTGTGCGGAGAAATTTAGATTCCAAGCTAGTTTGAGTTTGGAGTTGGGTCGGTACTACAAATACAAATTGTATTGATATGTCATATATATATGTACCTGTTTGATGAGTCCTTCCCCATAACGGTCTGTGTTTCCTGCCGAAGACAGAGATGATGAGGACGACTTTCTTGATTTCCCAGTGACTACCTCAAGAATAATGAGGCCAAAGCTGTATATATCCACTTTTGGTGAGGCTTTCCCTTTCTCCATGAACTCCGGCGGCAAGCAACTCCTGTAACAATTAATATGGCGTTGGGTCGGGCAGGAAGGAGCCATGAGTTGCAGAGTTAGCCATCATGAATTGCATCATCATGTACGTAAACAAATGATTTTTTTTTATTATTTTTTTTTTTTGGCGAACAAACAAATGAATGAATCGAAAGGCGTCTATCAGCGACACTCACCAGTTCCCTACTACTTCTCTGACATACTCATGCTGCTTATCAGTCTCGAGATTCCTTGAGATGCCGAAGTCTGAGATCTTGGGGGTGATAAGGACGCCCCCGTTCTTCTTGTCCTCCTGGACATGGAGCAAGATGTTGTCGATCTTAAGGTCCATGTGCAAGATGGCGATGTCGTTAGGGGACTCGTTGTGCAGGTACTGCAGGCCCTTGCAGATGCCCTCCAGTATGTGGCGCCTCTCCTTCCACGTCAGTTTGGCCCCTCGCCGGCCGTGGATCAGCCGGTCCTCCAGGTTGCCGTCGGGCAGGTACTCGTAGCAGAGAAGGCCCTCCTGGCCCTGGTGGACGCAGCCTTCCAACTTCACCAGGTTCTTGTGCTTGAGCCCCGACAGGATCCTCACCTCGTTCATGAACTGCTCCACCTCAACCTTTTCGTTCCGCTGCAATTTCTTCACCGCGATCACCTTCTTGTTGTCAAGTGTGCCCTTGTAGACCACCCCAAATGCTCCCCGGCCGATCTCCGCTTCTTTGGAGAAGTTGCCAGTGGCCTTCTTTAGCTCATCGTATGTGTACTCCTGCAACTGGTCGATCTGAATGCTCATGTCGCCAACGGTGATGGATCCAGCATGCCGTGCTCGCCTTCCTCGAACGCAACACACCGCCACCAACGCCACCAGCAATGCGGCAACGGCGGCGACCACGGTCGCAACCACTACCGGTACCGTCCGGTTGTTCGATCCGGAGCCTAGTAGTCAATAATTAACGAATTCAATAATGTGATTCGAAAACAATAAAACATGTATACATAACTACAACAGTAACTAAATACAGTAAAGGTAATTAATGAAGTCAATTCCACGTACCGGCGCCAGGAACGGGATTATTATTGGTGTCGTTGCTTTGGTTGATACTACTGAGATTGAGATCTGCAAAGGGAAAAACGTTGAAGCTGTCGTTGCTGTGCCTGACGCGGCAGCTGTACGTTCGGACCTCTCCCGTTGATCTTATGGTCATGAAGTTAGAGACGTTGGCCACTAGCCGGTCTAAGCAGTCTCGACACGTATCCTCCGGCAGATCCCAGGTGCACTGCACCAGCGCGTACGGGGACGCCTTGCTCATCACCGCGAACCGCTCCGGCGAGCTCGCCGCTAGCGCGTTCAGGTAGACGAGGCCATGCTTCAGAGCGGAACTGTAAGCGGAAGAACGGGTCTGTAACCTGTCAGGCCCGTTCCGACCGTACACGATGTCCGTGTCGGCCGTGCCGAAGAAGCCGGCGTCGGAGTAGCGGAGAAGGCACTGATCGTATAGGCGGCCACCGCCGTGCTGCTGCCTGGGCACTGCTTCACCAGCCCGCTCGCGTTGCTGGTGGCCATGGCCAGGCAGTCGTGGCAGTCCCCTCGGGAGAAGTCCACCGCGCAAAGCGCCAGCACGTACGCCGTGCCGGCTGCCCCAGGTTGCCCGGCCGTGTCGTTGAAGAAGCCGCCGTTCTTGGATACGGTCATCTCTGGGAGCGCTGCCAGGAGCTGGTTCAAGTTGCCAGCGTAGGCGTCGTTTGGTGTGTAGTTGCCCGCCGTTGAGCAGTTGAGGGCATGCAGAACGGCGGTGCTGCCAGCGGCGTCGCCCCAGCTGTGCAGGCTGCCGGCGAGCAGACAGCAGGAAAGTAACACGAGCGACAAGGATGGCGACGCCATTACGACTACCTAGCTAGTTCCTGTACTATATGTGATGAGTACTGCACGATCAATGGGAGGACTTGGTGCGAGCTCATGCGCAGCACTGCCTAGCTACTTATAGCCAAAGTGCAAGTGCATCCACTATATTCACCTTCAATATCTCTAAGCATAGTTCACTTAATTTAGCTTATTATTAGGGCTAGTTTGTGGTTTGTTGCGCCGTGACTTACTCTCGTCAGCTTTTTACTTGAAAGAAAGAAGTGCTTTTGAAAGGCCTAGCAAACCTAACCTTGTTGTTAGACTCTTTCTTCGTGCAAGAGGTTGATATAATTTGTAAGTGCACATTGACATTTTTTTTTTTTTTTTGGTAAACAAAGTTTTTATTAAAATCTTAAAAGTAATACATCAAGTTGATACAAAGACACACGGACGACGAACACTTCCGACCTCTACCTAATTAGAGGCACAAAGCCAAACAAAACAACTAAAGCCTCACACATTCTAGCAATAACTATCCATAAGCTAGACTGTCATCCATCTAGTATCACTGAAAAGGCAAACAGTAAAAAGCTGCAGCCACATCACCTATTTTAGTGCTTCCCAAATGTTAAGGCTACCCTTAATAGGCTTAGATCAGTTGAGTCTAATATTGTCTAAATGCATTAGCATTTCAAATTATAGACCACTTTACCTCTGTTTTAAGTCAAGGTTCTCTAACTTAGCTAAGTTTATAAAAAATGAATAATCTAGAATATCATATGAGTTTAATAAATTCTCCATATAATGCTTTAAACAGTGCATTTATATGAATCTATAATTGTTCATAGAAGTCATGAAAGCTAAACTTTTTTTTTCTGTGAACAAGCACAAACCTAAACTAACCTATAATTTGGAAAAAAAATGAACTAGTACGTATCATTGGAAACTATTATTTACAATAGCATAGAAGAAGTGGTTGTCGGTAATCAATATATAAAACACAATTGCAATACAAGTGTTTTCTTTTTGTCTGACGGTGATCAACTGTAAAAATTAACTGCATGCGTTCTAAAGTTATTCTATTTATTGTACACTAGCACGAAGACTTGACTTGAACTTCAAGTCAAGCTAAACAAATTTGTCACTACATTGAATTCCAACATAAAGTAGTGGTAGAATTAAAATCTTAAGCCGCCCTCATATTCGTCCACTTCTTTTTTTTCAACCGAAATCAGCTATCCGAGCAAATCTAATTTTAAAGCCGCTATGTGCCTGTGTCGTTTCGCTAAGTGATTGACTAGAAACAACTTGGCGCAATGCCAACTCGTTTTGGTAGTGTTGACACTAGAATTGACCTAGACAACACACCAGCAGGGGCTAGCACGCCTAAGAGGTTGCAAACCAACCGAGAATGTAGCAAGTACTCAGCGGAATCGATCGAACCAATCTAGAGACCGGTAGAACTGATTTAGGGCACGTTCTTTGCCGACGAGGCTCCGGAACACCCGTCGGAGGGATGCACGCGAAGGTTCTTCTAAGACCAGCAAGGCCGCCTAGGATGCCGCTAAAAGTCGTCGAGAGTCGCAATGAACAACAAGGTAGAGGTGAAAACCGCCGAAACCCTAGTTGTGGAGGTGTTTTTGACGATTGGATAGATAGGGACTCAATCGGTCGTGATATCCTCGTTTATATAGGAGGGGTGGTCTTATTCCAGTAGAAAACATGTCCATAATATGTTCTCCAAGTTTCCATACACGAAAATAGATCAAACTCTGAGTTAGAGAAGAATTCTCCTCAGAATACAGGTAAACCGGCTTAGCCGACTCCCAACCCAGCTAAGCTGGTTTTCACGGGGGTGAGCGGGTGCCCAACCGGCCGCCACATCACTAAAGTGGTGACCCAGCTTAGCCGGTTCAGCCACCCGCCTAAGCTGGTTGAGGCCAAGGCCACCCACAAAACGGCTAAGCCGGCTGGGCAACCCAGCCTGGCCGGCTAGGGCTTAGGCTGTGCCTGGCCACGCCATGAACCGGCTAAGCCAGCTGGGTGACCTGGCTAGGCCAGTTTGCCCTGGCTCGCCGTCTTCTCACGCGATCCCTCGCTGTTTCGTTGCACCGTTTGGCCACCAACACACTTGTCATGTGCACAACTTTCTTGGGACGAATTTGGGTGTCAACATATGCCCCACAGTTTTCAAGTGAATTATGAATGAATTTGAAAATACAAGACAAAACTGAATAGCAATGATGCCCACCCATCGGCTTCTCAGCATATAAAATATCTAAGGGCGATGTATACATCGGCCATTGCTTCTAAGGGCGATACATGTATCGGCCATTGTTTGGAGAGCATTTAGGCTTCTTGCCAAACACTTGGAAAGTACTTTTTCAAATACCTCCCATTTATTATTCTTGGAAGACTTTCACTTTGTATCGTCTCCTGCAGATATGAATTGTCAAATATTACTTTGATCACTTTATAAGGACCCTCCCAGCTTGGTGACCATTTGCCAAACTTGTTGATTTTCGATTCAATTGGTAGTATGGTTTTCCAAACCATCTCTCCAACTTGAAAAGATTTGCTTTTCACCTTCTTATTATATGCTTTAGCAACCCGAGCTTTATCTTTCTCAATCTCCTTAAGAGCCTTTAATCTTTTATCCGTCACCTCATCGATATTATCCATCATCAGGTCATGATACATAATAGCTGATAGATCATTTTGTTTAGCAAGCCTATATGCATCTAAATTCACTTCAACGGGTAACATAGCCTCTTGACCATATACTAACTCAAAAGGAGTAACCTTTGTAGCACCATGCCTTGATATGCGATGTGCCCATAGAGCTTCAGACAAGATTTCATGCCACCTTCTTGGATTATCCTTAATCTTTTTCTTAATAAGACTGATCAAAGTCTTGTTGCTAGACTGTTGGTATTTTTAACATCACTTCACGTTAAGTTGTCATCCCTAACAAGATGCCAAAAACTAAGGATAAAAATAATCTACACGCAATGACTCTAAATAGAATATATCCGCAAGCGCATAGATAATTCTCCCGTTGTAGCATTTCACCCAGGAAGTATTTCGAGTATCGTTGATTTATTTTATGTCAAAAGGATAAAGCAGCATTCTATTTATTAGGAGTGGATAATCTTATAAGGATTAAAACAATTGTAAATCTATCATAGCTAATTACACTAATGCTTTAGCGATAACTAGTCAACAATGACGATAAATGATAAATGAGTAATTAAGATAAATGGTATTCCAGATATAGAATATAGAGACTCACTAATATAGTAAAACAATCTAGAGATTCAGTTAGAGTAAAGGAAACCTATATAATTACTAATATAAAGTCTACAGCCTACGCCATGCTACACATTTTCATCTATAGTGCAATAAACTCAGAAGACATCATAAGGAGCAACTAATGAAGATATTAAGACACAAGGGTCATCTCCTTCGCGACCGTGCTCGGCTAGTCCTACGTACGGAGGGTGGATTACAGAGGAACCAACGCAGCTGTCACCTGCGCGAACTACCACATGACCCAGCACATCAGGGTGCCTCCGTAGGTACATAATATATCTAGACACCACGTCTACATAATGCGCACCACCTGACTCACTCGAGTACTGAATCAGGCGCTTTACGATCATATAACAATAATCATCATAAATCACATCTATATCGAATATGCAACTAGAATAAACTAAGAACTGAATAAGTAGCAATATATTAAAGTAGAGCAAAGTCATAATAAAATACAAGATAATATTACCAAATTCTAGAAGACAGATCTAGAATCCCGGCGGAGGGCGCCCGATCTACTTGAATCTTGCTAGACGTCTATACTAAGAACTTAAAGAACTAGAGTTCTACTTCTAATCTCTGGAAACCTTAACTTCTGGCTACTCTTCACAAATGAAGCAGGAGGAATGAATTGGTGCCCTTAGAGGGGGGTCTACCCCTCTATTTATAGCCCGGTGGAGTGCACGCGCACCGCAGGATCAAACCGATGTAACCAAGGGCTAGGATGCATCGTAGGAGGCGGTGAAGGAAGCTTCTAGAAGGGGGGGCGCCAAACCCTAACCCTAGGGGGGCGGGCGGCGCCATGGTGGGGCCGGCCCGCCCCACCTGTGGCGGCCGCGGGCCCCCGCTTCGGGTGTCTTCGAAACCTTCCTAAACCCGTTGGCGGTGTTGTTGCATCGCGGATAAGTTTCGTGGCAAATTTGCACTCCAATCATTCTTTTTAGTCTTTTCTGGATAATTTCCTAAAAATCAGACAATTCACCAAAATTCATGGAATCTGTCAGATATAACCCCTATGGTTCTATTATTGCTTCTTTTTAAGTGATAGTTGATGGTATAGAATTTAACACTTAGTGACCGTCAACGGACTCAACTTGACCATTAGCTTAAGCATAGTATGGAGATAAATTGAGAAGTTTTATCTTAAACAATTCGACAAACTCTCTTATTTCTTTGGATATAAAGGATGTCCCTTGATCCATCGTCAATGTTTGAGGAATGCCGAATCTATGAATAATATGTTCAGCAATAAACTCAATCACCTCCTTATGTGTCATGTTCTTCAACGGGACTGCCTCGGTCCATTTAGTAAAGTAATCCATAGCAACCAAGATAAAGCGATGTCCCTTTGAAGATGGGAGATGAATTTGGCCAATGAAATCTAGCCCCCAACCATGAAAAGGCCATTGTTTGATTATAGGATGGAGCATTGCAGTAGGCACAAGCTGAATATTACCAAACTTTTGGCACTCTTCGCGCCCCTTGTAGTATCAAAAATAATCGGCCATCATAGTAGGCCAATAGAAACCATTGAAGCCAATTGATGTGTACCACAAATGCCTTTATGGACTTCTCCCATAACCACATTTGCTTGATCAGTTTCCAAACACTTAAGCAACAAGTCTTCGGTGGTTCCCCGGTAAAGCTCGCAGTTATGTAGAGTGTATTTGAATGCACTCCGCCGAACACTTTTGTCAACTTTTGAGTTGGGATCCTGCAAATATCTCAACAAAGGAGTCCTCCAATCTCCCAAATCGGTCACATCATCACTGGGATGTGGACTGGACCGATTTGGAGCTTGATCGAGCGGCATGGCCGAGCCGTCCTTAGGGAAGTCGGCTAGGCCGACTGGGTTAGTCAGCTTAGCCAACTTGGTGGCTAGGCTGCCTCCCAGCGAAGAACCAGCTAAACCGGCTAGGGGAGCTGGCTTAGCCGACTAGCCGGCTTGGCCGACTCTTAGAGTCGGCTCAGCCGGTTCCAGAGCACCTGCACAGAAAAAGTTTGAATCTTGATGCATCGGTCCTTCTTAACGTGAAAATTATGCTCACTGATAGCAAGACCCGATGCTTGTTGAACTAGCATGTTGGCCACATAATTTGCATGCCTTGGAATATGCTGAATCTAAAATTCAGCAAATGTAGCAATAAGATCAAAGCACTTGTCACGACGTTCATTTATTGGTCCATCTAAACATTGAAACTCACCAGCAACTTGTTATACCACTAGTAAGGAGTCACCATAGGCTACAACATGTTTCACATCCATGGAAGATAACATTATCAAGCCGAACAAGAGAGCTTCAATTCGGCTTGATTGTTAGTCCAATGAAAATCTAACCGGCTTGATAATTTAATTTCAGCATTGCTAGGAGAAACAAGAACAATGCCAACATCTTGGCCATCTTTACAAACTGATCCATCAAAATATAAAGCTTCTATGGAGTAATAGTAAGGTAATCAATCTCATTCCCTAGATCTATACCATGCTCAACAATAAAATCGGTAAGGACTTGACCCTTCATGGCTCTTAATGGCTCAAAAGTCAAGTCATATTCAATTAATGCGTATGCCCATTTGCCTATTCTCCCACTAAGGATCGGCCGATATAACATATGTTTGATTACATCGGCCTAGCAAGCTACTACATATGTGCTAGATAAAAAATAGTATCTCATCTTAGCACAAGCATAGTATAATGATAAACATAACTTTTCAATGTGGGCATACCTTGTCTCGGGATCAAGAAGACGACAACCAATATAAGCAATCACATATTCTTTACCTTCATCTTCTTGAGTCAAAACAGCCCCGATTACCTTTTCTTCGGCAGCAATATACAATTTGAATGGAACTCCTCTTTTTGGTGCACGAAGAATCGATGGTGTAGACAGATATTCCTTTATCTTTTCAAAAGCCTCTTGCTGCTTTGTCCTCCAAGTAAATTCAGATTCATCCTTCATTCTCAATATGGGGGGTAAAAGGAATAATCTTTCTAGACAAGTTAGCAATAAACCTTCTCAAATAGTTCACCTTCCCTAGAAACTTTTGTAAGTCCTTGCATGTTGGAGGCTGAACCTTTTTGATCTTCTCTATCCGCTTTGGATCAATCTCTATGCCTTTATCATGAATAATGAAGCCTAAAAATTTCCCATCCGATACACCAAAAGCACATTTGAGTGGATTCATTTTAAGTCCATAGCGGCGCATCCTTTCAAAAGCAAGTTGCAAATCGACCAAATGAGAAACTCAAAGCCGATTCAACAACAATATCATCAATATAAATTTCCACAATCACACCAAGCAAATCATGGAAGATCAAATTCATAGCATGTTGATAGGTAGCACCAACATTCTTTAATCTAAATGTCATCACAACCCACTCAAACAATCCAATGAACCCAGGACATATGAAGGTCGTTTTAGAAATATCATCTTCGGCCATGAATTTTTGATTGTAACCAGCATTACCATCAAGAAAACTAAGCATATTATGTCCCGAAACATCATTAACAAACATATCGGCTATAGGCATAGGATACTCATCTTTCAAAGTAGCTCTATTGAGATCTCTAAAATCAATACTAACTCGGATCTTGCCTGAATCCTTCATTTCAATAGGTACAATGTTAGAGACCCAATTAGCATACCTGCATGGACGTATAAACCCCGCTTCCAACAACCGATTAATCTCTTCTTTAATCTGGTCGTATATAGCAGAATTGAAACACCGGGGATGTTGTTTGTGAGGCATGAATCCATCCTTGATGGGGAGCCGATACTCAACTAGCTCTCAGCTCAATCCAGGTATCTCTTTGTAATTCCATGCAAAGCAATCAGCATATTCCTTGAGAAACGTGATTAATTCAAATTTATAATCGGCATCTAAGTTCTTATTAATAAACGTCGGCCGAGGCATAGAACCATCCCTAAGGTCAACTTGTTCTAAAGGGTCGACCAACGTAAAACCTTGGCCCAACTTATTGATCTCATCAAAATCATCAATAGCTTCACATGCATCGGTCTAAGAAGCCTGATACTGTTCAACATGATGTTTTAACCATTCTAAATTAACATCCATTGATAAATTACATGATGATATTAAGCCGATTATCGATTGGCTTCAATGACACAAGTATAAATCCTTCTTTAGTAACACTAATAAACTAAAAATCAGAAAGATCTCTACTAGAAAGAGAAGCAATACCATCATGCCCCCCGAAGCGAAAGAGCATCGGCTGTAGCTACATAAGCCGATGAATCCGCATGCACCACCTCAATCTCATCGCCGATCTACTGAATGAGACATTGATGCAAGCTAGAGGGAATACAACGATTGGCATGAATCCAATCACGCCCAAGTATCAAGTTATAACTACCCTTGGACATCGGCGACAAAGAAAGTTGTGGCCAGAGTTTTGCTTCCAACGGTGAGCTCCATGGAAGCAACTCCTCTAGCCGGAATAGGAGCTCCTCCTCCAACGCCAGTGATAGTCATGTTGGTCTTGATCAACTCTTCGTCGGTGCCACCAAGCTTCTTGTAGAGCGTGTATGGCATCAAGTTCACAATCACCCCACAATCCACCAACATGTTGTGAACCGGTGTGCCATTGATATAGCCCTTCAAATGCAGTGGCTTGAGATGATTGATAGAATCCTCAGATTTCTAAAACACAGCACTTTGCGAGGCAAAGTTGAATTCTGACGTCGTCGAATCATCCCCAACGATACAGTAATCTAAAGACAAATAAATAACATTGACTTCTTCCCTTTCCGGTGAAGGTTCGTAATCCACCATCTCTTCCTCAGGGACCTCCGGAACATCTATACCAACCAACGCAGCGACGGTGGCAGTAAAATCATCCGAAGGTGCGTCGGAGGCCTCCGGAGCAGAGGGAGTTGGCTCAGCCGACTCGGGAGTCAACCTGGCCCACTCTAGGCTCTTCAGGGCAGCAAGGATAGAGGGAGCCGGCCTGGCCGACTCAAGAGTTGGCTCAGCTGGCCCTATGCCCTCCCTAGGTACAGTGGTGGTGGCAGCCGGCTTAGCTGGCTAGGAAACCAGCTTGGTCGGCTCGAGGGTGGCCTGGCCAGCGTGGAGAGAGGCAGTCGGCCTAGCCGGTTCTTGGCCAGGAGTTGGCCTAGCTAACTTGGAAGTCGGCCTGGCCAGCTTGGGGCTGCTGGCTAGCACACTCCGGCTCGTCGATTGCCTAGGCTTGAAGATTTCTTCCTTCATCTTTTCTAGCCTTTCCCTCTTTTGTTGCTTGTGCCTTGCTCGCTGCAGTTTGCGCCGTTGAGTCTTGTCCAAACCAGATGGGCACAATTTGGGCTGGTTATATTTAGGGTCCACTTCGGCTTTCTTCTTCTTCTCCACGTTAAAGACATCCTCGGGAAGCTCATCTTGATTTATTGCTAAAACTGAACCCCCAATCACAATCGGCCCAACACAGTCAATGATGGGAGCCTCCATGGAGCTGATTGTGATAATTGGTGGAGTAGGTTTAGGTGCAGGAGCAACATGAACCTCTCGCAACTTACTAGAACCTTGCTTAATCATAGGTGCCTTCCCCATTTCTTGCATAGTTACGGTCCTAGAGGTAATTAGATGACCTTAATCACCAATGGTAGAGCTCAATTGACTGAAGTCCAATCGGCTAAACACATATGGTTTGGCATAAGGAGCAGCAGGTACTCCCCAACCTTGTTGTTGCACCATGGGTACTGACTGAGGATACGGCATCCAAACTCCATAAGGTCCCCATTGCGGCGTGAAGGGCGGCGGAATCGAGGGACCCCATCGAGACACACGAGGGATAGTTCTTTGTGACGGTATTGATGTAGATGCAACCACAAGTTGTTTTGCTTTCTCATCTTCTTGCTTGGGTGGAGTAGACTCTTTTTTTTAACGGTCAATTCTTAGAATCGGCCTTTTCCTTTTTGTAGTTGGACATAAGCCTATTGAAGGTGCATTGCCTTTTGACAAAGATGCCTTTGTTCTTCTTCTCATTAGTTTTCCAAGTACCTATCTCTGTCCTCTGCGGAACAAACTTGCGCAAAGTCTTGACCTCGGCCTGAGTGTCGCTACTGGAACCCTGAGAACTGGCCTGGCCGACTGAGGCAGTCAGCTCAGCCGGCTTGGCTGGCTCAGGGGGAATAGAACTGGCCTGGCTGGCTACCTGACCCGGCTTAGCCGGTTGGCCAGCCGTAGGAGGGGCCAAGCCAGCCTGTGCTGTGCCACCGCCGCTTCATATGACCTTTGCTTGCTCAAATATTTATTCTACCCAGCAGTTATCTTGAGCTTGTTCCTGCCTTCTTTGTCTTTCTCAAGCACCACTTTGTGCCTCGAATTCATATTTGCATTCGGTGCTACACGTGGGTCGCCGATAATCACTTTCTTGCCTTTAGCTTTATTAGCTTGCTCCGAACGAATCAAAACAGCGGGATCCCCTTTCTCAACCACATAGGTGGGAAAAGGAGTCTTGTCGACCTGCATCTCAGTAAGACTCAATCATCCCTCATTTAGGGCCGATTGGACCTATCGACAGAAAACATTGCAATCATTAGTGGCATGAGAAAAAGAATTATGAAATTTGCAATAGGCCCTTCTCTTCATCTCATCGGGAGATGGCAATGTATAGTTAATCCTAAGATATCGAATTTAAGCAATTCATCAAAAATTCGATCACACTTAGAAAAATCAAAAGTAAACTTCATCTCCTCACCCTAATTCTTTTGAATCGGTTTGTGAGATGGACAAGTAACTAGTTTGTTAGGTGCTAGCCAAACAATTTCAACAGCACAAAACTTGCTATTATCATTGTTCTCACCATCCGAAAACTCCTCCAAAACATGAGTATTTGGTCGGTAAGACTTATGACCATCACGAGGTTCTTTAAGGCGCAATTCAACGGAAATGGCCCTCTCTAGCAATTGATTAACATTTAGAAATTCATGGTGCTCAAGTTTCTCCCTAATACTAGAAAGCAAGGCAGCAAAACATAAATAAACTAAATCTCTATTGGAAAGCATCAAATGAAAACAACGGTTCTTAATGTCTTTGAAACATTTAAAGAAATCAAGAACGAGCTCACTACGTCCTTGTCGAACCGATGCAAGATGAGACAATCTAGTTTCTTGGATTTCATTATAAAAATGATAATGAAACTTTTCTTCTAGTTTACCCAAGAACTAATAGAACATGATGGCAAAGAAGTAAACCAAGTAAAAATTGTACCAGTAAGCGATAAAGGGAAATAATGAACATTCATATGATCCATGGTACTAGCTTCACCCATTTGAGCCAAAAACATACCAACATGATCCATTATAGTTTTATTATCATCCCTACTAAACTTAACAAAATCTGGTACCTTCCAACCAATAGGTGCTCTCAAGAAATCAAAAGTGGAAGCTTACGGTTTGTGATATGCATGCCTAACAGGTTTGATTTGCACACCTAAGCTACTCTCAAGAGATCTAGTCAAATCTTCTTTAAACTGATTCTAAGTAGCATTAAAATTGGTAGAAGGAAGAGTAGGACCTGTATTAAGAATAGGAATAGCACTAGGTGACACCGATGGGTTCGGAAGGACTATATTTGCCCCCACCGATGCTCTATTTGTTGTTGTCCTACTATCGGTTTGCGTGAAACAAGCCGAATTTTAAGCATTAACAGCCCATTGCACCATAGCATTAGTTAGAAAACATCGGTCCTATTGTTTCCAACCAACAAATGGCCCGATGGCAATCTACTAGCCACTGCATGAGTGCTTTGATTTGAATAATAATTCAATGGCATACTGTTGACGGTCCTTAATGATCAAATCCAACCGTCAACTAATCTTCCAAAATGATGTAAAAGCAATCCATCTACCTAGAGTAGGGCTTTCACCAACGAATTCCAAGAGTTTTGGTGAATCAATAGTTTTGTAGGTAAACACTGGAAAAGACACACTTTTGAGCTACACTGCAACATAGAATGCCAGAATGGACGCCACGGCAACACAGGAACATTCCAGAAGAGACGAGAAGGTACCACAACCGAGCCAGGGGCTCGGGGGCGGCCAGGCCAGACCGGTCGGTCTGGCCCTAGACTGGCCGGTCTGGGGCAACCCCCGGTTGCGCCTCGGTTCGCCCGATTTATTCCACCGCCTTTGAGGAACGATCTCCACCATCCATCAAGGTCGGTTTGATCCAAGGGCTCACATTGATTCGCCAGGGCTATAAAAGGAGAGGCACACCCCCCATGAGGAGAATCCAAGAAAAGAAGAGAAGAGCTTTAGCTAGAAAACCTAATTAGGATTCTCGGAGGTGTCCCTTGAATGGATGACCTCTCGAGTTAGCATTCCAAGAGAGAGCTAGTTCTACACCTCTAGAAGCTAGTTCTTCAGAGGGAGAGAAATAGAGTTTAAAGAGAAAGTTTTGGAGGAGTATCGGCCTGTCGGTGCTACCTCGACGGCGTGTATCTGAGACTACTTTGGAGTCAACTTCTATGTTCAAGTAAGTAACATTGTTTATTCTGTTTTGCTAGTTTACGACTCTTTTGAGTACTTAAATTCTTGTAGCTCTTGGGTTAGAGTAGTATTCGTAGTGTAAGCATGGTGCTTAGACTCCGTTACTCGTAGATGTACCCTATTGTTCGGATTTGGTGGTAGCTCGCGGAGGTGACTTATAGCTCCGTTGAATCTTACTTATTCCACTATCCCGTCAGTAGGCCTAGTAGGAGAATAGTTGGTAGTTAAGTATAGTTCTGTCTGTGCTTATCCTATCCAACTCCCTAGTGAAACATTTTAATCATAATTTGCTTGAGCCTGAACTAGAAGCCCTAGTTGTCCCCTCTATATCCCTACCTTCTACAGCCTTGTTTGCTACTCAGTTGGTTAAGTGTAGTTTAGAAGACCCTCACACATCTTCCTTTGGGTTCGATATTAAAACTGGGTATACTTATCCGGTGAAGTGCTACAACATATCCGTGCGCTTGCGGAATTATTCAAGAGGGCATTAATGATACCAACAAGCATTTAAAGGCGCCGTTGCTTGGAAGACGTCGCTGAGATCACTCTGAACTTATCTTAACCTGTATTATAATCTTATCTTTTTCTTTGTAGACTATCACTCTTTACCTTTTCCATTTCTCTTTACCTTTTCTATCCTTCAATGGATCAACTTAATTCCACGCCTATCTATAAATATAACTTCATGAGCCTACGCTTAGGGCCAGAGCCATCCGCAAAGCCAATCTTAGCCTCTGACTATAAGCTATGCCCACGTTTAATAGACATGGTCAGAAACCAATCTTTCTCAGGAGAAGACAATGCTAGCCCTTATTCTCACCTCAATGAATTCGAACAAACCTGTGCGTGTTTGCGCATTAAGGATATGTCCGATGAGACTATCCGATGGAAGCTTTTTCCTTTCTCTTTGACTGGAGAAGCTAGACATTGGTATGACCTCCACGTTGAGAGTGTTAAAGGTGACTGGGAAGCATTATGTGCTGAATTCTGCCTTCAATTCTATCCTATTTCTAGGGTAGTAGATCTCCGCTTAGAAGTTCTATCCTTTAGGCAAGAGAAGAAGGAGACTTTAATTGAAGCCTGGGAACGCTTTAACTGCTTAACTCATTCTGGACCTAGTCTATCCATACCAGACCCCGTTCTACTTCAACATTTCTATAAGGGTCTAACTAGAAAAACTATGAAATTCATCAACCTTGCTTCTGGAGGATCATTTTTGCATATCACTCCTGATGTTGCAAGAAACGTCCTTACAAAAATCCACAAAAATGAAGCATCTTTAAAGAAGCTAGTAGAGGAAGAAGATCCGATAGTTGATTAGGAATCCACACCTACCACATCTCAACCTGCAACTATCAACGAGCTAGAACCTCAGGAGGAGCAAGAAATTCCATTTCCAAAATTCATGCTCGAGATCGAGGATGATATATTTGCTGATTATGGAAACACCTCGAATTATTATGCTATTAGGAGACCACAGGAGTCAACAAAGTCGTCACCTAGTAACAGAGTCTTAAATTCTTCTGAGGTGGCTTTCCTTAAACAAAATGCTAAAGAGCTTGTGTCGATTATAAGCAACGATTGGTTGAATGAATCAGAGCTTTCTTCTGATATCATCCGAGTTGATTTTACATCAACCACCATACCATGCCGAATCCACAAGGGATCTTTTGAAGCATTATACAACCCTGTTGTGGGAGTTAACATCATGTCTGCAACATTTGCTCAATATTTTTTAAAGGACATGCCCTTAACCCCAGCAACAAAGTTTATGAAAAGTCCTTTAGGCCATCTTATTCTAAGTTTTGGAATTCTCTATGTCTTAACTATTTATGTCAAAGAGATAAGAGTTCATTTGAGCTTCTATGTCTTTGATGTTATAGAGTTCGACATATTGATTGGGCAGCCAATAGAGAGACTTTTGCAAGAAGGACAAGAAGGGAATTTGAACATTAGCCTTGGGAAGAATTTTAAACTGCCTATATCTATAACTCGTGTTCTCAATAGTGAGACTGAGTCACTTCCTGAGCCTGATCCTATGGAAGAAGTCTTAGAAACAACCTTTGAATCATCTTTTGAACCAGACTTCGAGGATGATCCCGAACCACTAGAAGAGGAAGGAGATAGTACGCTAGAACCTGACCCTCTAGATGAGTCTGAGGAACCACCTAAGCCTCCCATAGAGCTCAAATCCCTGCCTTCTGGACTTAAATATGCCTTTCTAAATAATGATCGAGAATCTCCTGTAATAATTAATGACAAACTCTCTGAGGAGACCTTCCGATTGATCACAGTCTTAGAAAAGCATAGATCTGCTTTTGGCTATTCACTCCAAGATCTTAAAGGAATCAGTCCTGTTCTTTGCACCCATCACATTCCTACAGATCCTGAGATGACACCATCTAGAGAACCACAATGTAGATTGAACAATGCGATGAGAGAGGTTGAAAGAGGTTTTGAAACTATTACATGCCGAGATCATATATCCTGTGCCACATAGTGAGTGGGTAAGCCCTGTGCAAGTTGTGCCTAAAAAGGGAGGCATGACAGTTGTTAGAAATGACAAGAACGAATTCATTCCACAAAGAACTGTCACGGGATGGTGGATGTGTATTGATTACCGAAAGCTAAATAAGGCAATAAAGAAAGATCATTTTCCACTTCCCTTCATTGATGAGATGTTGGAAAGATTGGCAAATCATTCTTTCTTTTGTTTTCTTGATGGGTATTCAGGATATCATCAAATACCAATCCACCCCGATGACCAAAGCAAAACCACATTTACATGTCCATACGGAACTTATGCCTACCGTAGAATGTCTTCTGGACTATGTAATGCTCCAGCTTCATTTCAAAGATGCATGATGTCTATATTTTCTGATATGATTGAAGTGATAATGGAAGTTTTCATGGATGACTTTTCTGTATATGGAAAAACTTTTGATAAGTGCCTCGAAAATTGCAAAGATGTGAAGAAAAGCACCTAGTTCTTAATTGAGAAAAATGTCATTTCATGGTTAGAGAAGGAATAGTACTTGGACATTTGGTGTCCGAGAGAGGGATAGAGGTAGACAGAGCTAAAATTGAAGTAATTGAACAACTACCTCCTCCCATTAATGTAAAGGGAATTCGAAGCTTCCTAGGTCATGCAGGCTTTTATAGACGGTTCATACATAACTTCTCATACATTGCTAGACCTCTAACAAACCTGCTAGCTAAGGATGCTCCCTTTGAATTTGATGACACTTGTTTAAAAGCTTTTGAAACCCTTAAGAAAGCGCTCATCTCTGCACCAATCATTCAACCCCCTGATTGCTCGCTACCTTTTGAATTGATGTGTGATGCAAGTGATTATGCTGTAGGGGTAGTTTTGGGACAAACTAAGGAAAAGAAACATCACGCAATCGCATATGCTAGCAAAACTTTGACAGGACCTCAACTTAATTATGCAACTACCGAAAAAGGAGCTTAAAGGTCGTTGTCTTTGCTATAGACAAGTTTAGATCTTACTTAGTAGGAGCAAAGGTAATTGTTTATACTGATCATGCTGCTCTAAAATACCTGCTCACTAAGAAAGATGCTAAACCCCGACTCATAAGATGGATTTTGCTACTCCAAGAATTTGACTTAGAAATAAAAGATAAAAGGGGAGTAGAAAACCCTATTGCCGATCACTTGTCTAGAATGCAATTTAAGAATATGCAGGAACTACCAATCAATGACTCTATTCGAGACGACACGCTCTACGCCATCTCCAGGTCGGATCCCTGGTATGCCAATATTGTCAATTTTATGGTTGTAGGATATGTACCACCAGGAGCGGACAGGAGAAAACTTATTTATGAAAGTCGTCTACATATATGGGATGATCCTTATCTCTTCCGAGTATGTGCTGATGGACTACTCCGAAGATGTGTACTCACTGAAGAAGGACTACAGATCATTGAAAAATGTCACTCATCACCATAAGGAGGTCATTATGGCGCATTCTGAACCCATGCAAAGATCTGGCAAAGTGGATTCTTTTGGCCAACCATGTATGAAGACACCAAGAATTTCGTCCGAAGATGTGGAGCATGTCAGAGGACGGCAATATCAACTCAAGAGATGCTATGCCCCTCACCAACAATCTTCAGATCGAGCTCTTTGATGTCTAGGCAATCGATTATATGGGACCATTTCTGAAGTCAGGCAACTATGAGTACATTCTAGTGGCAGTTGATTATGTCTCAAAATGGGTGCCAATTCTACAAATTCTAAGAAGATATTTCAAGAGACAATATTTTCAAGATTCGGTGTTCCAAGAATGGTGATTAGTGATGGAGGAACTCACTTCATTGACAAAGACTTTCGTAACTACTTAATGAAGCAAGGGATTCAACATCACGTGGCTACTCCTTACCATCCTCAAACAAGTGGCCAAGCGGAGACTTCCAATAAGCAAATCAAGAAAATTCTATAGAAGACAGTTAATGAGATGGGAACCGCTTGGAAGGAGAAGCTACCAGACGCACTATGGGCATACCGAACTGCCTACAAGACACCTCTTGGCATGTCACCTTATCAGCTTGTTACGGTAAGACCTGTCATTTGCCAATAGAGCTCGAGTTCAAAGCTCATTGGGCAATCAAGAGATGGAATATGGATCTTGAGGCCGCTGGAACAAAAAGAAAGATGCAACTCTTAGAACTAGATGAATGGCGAGAAAAAACATATCATAACTCGAAGATCTATAAAGAGAGAACCAAAAGATGGCATGATAAGCGAATCAAGAAGAAGAGTTTCAATCCTGGAGATAAGGTGCTATTATTCAACTCCAGGGTGAGATTATTCGGACATGGAAAGCTACGAAGCAAATGGGAAGGACCATTTACGGTGGTAAATTCGTCATCATATGGGGCAGTGACACTTCAGAACCACGAAGGTACGTTATTCAAGGTAAATGGCCAACGTCTTAAAATTTTTCTAGAACCTTCTAGACCACCTGAGGAATTGGATGAAATTTATTTCTTAACTTTTCCCTAATTTATTAAAAATAAAACCCCATCGCGAATCGGGTCGCGACGGGAGAAAATTTGGAGAGAAAATGGGCCGAGAATGCACCCCGCGAAAGGGCACCGGGAACCGGGCCAGGGTGGGACCGGCCGGTCCCACCCCAGACCGGTCGGTCTCCCTAGGTGCCGCCTCGGGGTCCGCCGCCTCTCGTTGCGAAGTTTGTTCCGTTAGGGTTCCGAATATTCGGCCGTGATCCGTATCCGCCGCCGCCTTATCGCGATAGATGCTCGGGATAGATTAGGATGGAATGACCCCTACCCTAAGGAACCAGGACTATATAAACAAGCCCCTGGGGTCATTCTCCCCTCATCCCAAGAGCTCTCCTCTCTTAGCCCAGCAAGGAAGCTCTCCAATCTCTCCATCTCCCACCAAATGGCCAACCCAAGCCTTCCCTACACCGTCGAAGAGCCGGAGGAGGTCCTCCCACTGGCGATCATCCCGCCAAAGCAGCTGGCGGTGGTGCCACCGAAGGCGATCATCCCGGTGCCATCGAAGGAGGTCGTCCGAGCTCGACCTCAAGGAGCTTCACTAGAGGAGGCGCGCTTCACCCAAGCCATCAGCCACTTCTCGGAGATAAACCTCGCCCGCTCGGTCAGCCTAGCATCTCTCTCCCCCAAGGCACCAAGTTATTATCTGCAAGAGAGGGGGAGAGGTTGTTGGGTGTCACCACCAAGTTTGGGGTGGTGACTGGAGCGAAGTACACCACAGAGAAGGAACGAGTGACTCTGGATGGTGTACGGGTGGATCCAAGCAAGGTCAAGTTTCATCCACCACCAAGAGCCAACCCAGAGCCGCCGAGGAAGAAAGCTAGAGCTGCACCAGTCCCTCGTTAGCCACGACTCAACCTAGCCATGCTGGAGACTAGGATAGACCTGCAGGGCCGCACGCTATCAGAGGTACTCAACACCCTGACCACGGCTGTGCAACGCATAGCTAATCTAGAGCTGAAACAGGAGGAGATGCGTCTCAAGAATAAGGCGCTAAAGGCTAGAGTTGAGGAGCTAGAAAAAAAGAATAGAGATAGAGATGTATAGGCACACGTGAGAGTCAGTTCATTAGTTTGCTTAATTAGTTCATTAGTTAGTTTGATTAGTTCAATTAGTTAATTTCTTTATTCATTTATTGTGTAATAAATGTGCCTCATTTATAATAAAGAGTTAAGTTTTTAGAGTTATCATCTCTCTCTAGATATACATTTAATTTTTGTCTCCACCTTGTTGTGCATAAAAAGAAACAGGAAACAAGTGTGGGGGAGACAGCCAATAAAGAACATAGAAGAACATCTACAGGAGCCAGGTACGCACTCTAAAGCACTCTCATTTATTGACAACTGAGCTTAATTGAATATTCTTAATGAAACATGATTACACCTCAAGGATGAGTGGCTTAGTCATAACTTAAGGCAAGAATCACATAAATTCATCTCCTGTACACTTGCAGCTGTTGGGAACTCTTTATAGGGACCCCAATGCTTCTTAAGTTGTTGACAAGTATGAGATAGTAAAACATGAAAACCTGAATTTCTCTGTCTGGTTATTGGAGCTTTTATTTCAAAAACACAAAAACAATAGCTAATCTACTCCTCTGTGGTTTTAAAATGCCTATAGAGCCATACATGATCATAACTTGCTACATAAGTTACTTATTTTGCACTAAGCTCTGTTAGCTTTTGAGACCCGTGTTGTAGAGACTTATCATGCTCTCAAGGTCAAGATACACTTACACTCTATATATGCACTATCCTTACACTGGGGGTAGGCGCAGCTTTTTCCATCCGCATAGAAAATGTGCTGCTCTTACACTGAGAGTACGCACCCAAAAAGATCTTTGGTAGGATTATGTTCATCTATGCTTTAACATTATCAGAAATCTCTATCTTGCATAAAGTTTTCGTGCAGGATGACATGGGCTATGCAAAAGAAAAAGGAGAGTTGAAATAGAAAAAAATAGACAAGGGTCCAAATGTTAAAAAGAACAAAAGGCACAAGATGCCTAGCTCTCTAGAAAAAAAATTCAAGATAGCCCATTGTCTCCAAGCACTCCATTCAAGCAAGGGAGATATATCCTTCAAGAGTATGAGCATAAGTAGAACAGGATAGCCACCATATATACCACACACATGCACATCTTGATCTAAGAGTATGACACTTCTCTCCTAGGGACTCTTACGCTGGCTTAGTAACGTGTAAGGTAAAGTATACTATTCCTTGCCAAACCTTCAACTCCACATAAGCCTATTAGAGGTAGGATGCAAGAAAAGGCAGTCATTCATTCATGCCTAAAGAGAGATCCACAAATACCACATATAATGAGTGATTTGAGAGTACCACATTGAGGAGCAGGTAAGCTACATGTTTATTTCAAAAATCTTACAAAAATCTCCAATGTTCCTAGCAGCGAGATAAAGGTAATCTGTTCGACTGTTCTACTTATCCACTTTTCAAAGTTGTTTGGTAGACACTTTGAATCTCACAGTGCAGGAATCATCAGGAATGAGCATATGTTGATCTCTTCATTCTAAAAGCTATGTCTGATCCAACCTTTTCTCGAGGACGAGCAAAAGCCTAAGTGTGGGGGTGTTGTTGACGGTCCTTAATGATCAAATCCAACCGTCAACTAATCTTCCAAAATGATATAAAAGCAATCCATCTACCTTGAGTAGGGCTTTAACTAACGAATTCCATGAGTTTTGGTGAATCAATAGTTTTGCAGGTAAACACCGGAAAAGACACACTTTTGAGCTATACTGCAACATAGAATGCCAGAATGGACGCCACGGGGCAACCCCCGGTTGCGCCCCGGTTCGCCCGGTTTATTCCACCGCCTTTGAGGAACGATCTCCACCATCCATCAAGGTCGGTTTGATCCAAGGGCTCACGTTGATTCGCCAGGGCTATAAAAGGAGAGGCACACCCCCCATGAGGAGAATCCAAGAAAAGAAGAGAAGAGTTTTGGCTAGAAAACCTAATTAGGATTCTCGGAGGTGTCCCTTGAATGGATGACCTCTCGAGTTAGCATTCCAAGAGAGAGCTAGTTCTACACCTCTAGAAGCTAGTTCTTCAGAGGGAGAGAAATAGAGTTTAAAGAGAAAGTTTTGGAGGAGTATCGGCCTATCAGTGCTACCTCTACGGCGTGTATCTGAGACTACTTTGGAGTCAACTTCTGTGTTCAAGTAAGTAACATTGTTTATTCTATTTTGCTAGTTTACGACTCTTTTGAGTACTTTAATCCTTGTAGCTCTTGGGTTAGAGTAGTATTCGTAGTGTAAGCATGGTGCTTAGACTCCGTTACTCGTAGATGTACCCTATTGTCCGGATTTGGTGGTAGCTCGCGGAGGTGACTTATAGCTCCGTTGAATCTTACTTATTCCACTATCCCGTCAGTAGGCCTAGCAGGAGAATAGTTGGTAGTTAAGTATAGTTCTGTCTGTGCTTATCCTATCCAACTCCCTAGTGAAACATTTTAATCATAATTTGCTTGAGCCTGAACTAGAAGCCCTAGTTGTCCCCTCTATATCCCTACCTTCTACAACCTTGTTTGCTACTCAGTTGGTTAAGTGTAGTTTAGAAGACCCTCACACATCTTCCTTTGGGTTCGATATTAAAACTGGGTATACTTATCCGGTGAAGTGCTACAACGTATCCGTGCGCTTGCGGAATTATTCAGTAGGCATTAACAGATACCAACACATACCAAATTGAGGCTGCAAAACACCCGATTGATCATAATCGGTTGCCCGTCCTTCTAACTTATCCATACGATCACTAAGTATGCTAGCAAGATGCTGAATACTATTGTTATATACTTTCCTTTGCCGGAGCAACCGTTGTTGCAGGCGCAATAGCCATCGATGTAGAAGGTACCAATCCAGCGTAGTTGGGTTCTTTGTATTGAGTGACCTTGTCACGCCGATCTATAGTACAACTTTCTAAGAAAGCTTTAAGAACGGTGTCGAACTTGGCCTCAACTTGCTTCTTCAGCTCTTCGAGGAGGATCATCAATGGTGTTGGGATGTTGGATGTTGCTTATATCAACTTTTTAGAGGTCACCATCTCCACCATTGTCTCCAAGATCCCTGATATCAGGCATGATGTATGCTGGAATTGAAGAAAAGATCGGTTATTAGCAAATAACCGAACTAATCCTTCCCCAGCGGAGTCACTAAAAAGTGTGTTGACACTAGAATTGACCTAGGCAACATACTAGCAGGGGCTAGCATGCCCAAGAGGTTGCAAACCAACTTAGAACGCAGCAAGAACTCAGCGGAATTGATCGAACCGATCTAGAGACCGGTAGGACCGCTTTAGGGCACGTTCTTTGCCTGAGGCTCTGGAACACCCCTCGGGAAGACCCGTCGGAGGAATGCACGTGAAGGTTCTCCTAAGACCAGCAAGGCCGCCTAGGATGCCACTGAAAGTCATCGAGAGTCGCAATAAACAACAAGGTAGAGGTGAAAATCGCCGAAACCCTAGTTGTGGAGGTGTTTTGGATGATTGGATAGATGGGGACTCAATCGGCCATGATCTCCTCATTTATATAGGAGGGGTGGTCTTATTACAGTAGGAAACATGTCCATAATACGTTCTCCAAGTTTTCATACATGAAAATAGATCAAACTCTGAGTTAGAGAAGAATTCTCCTCAGAATACAGGTAAACCGGCTTAGCTGGCTCCCAACCTAGCTAAGCCGGTTTTCACGGGGGTGAGCGGGTGCCCAGCCGGACGCCACATCACTAAAGTGGTGACCCAGCTTAGCCGGTTCGGCCACCCGCCTAAGCCGGTTGAGGCCAGGGCCACCCACAAAACGGCTAAGCCGGCTGGGCAACCCGGCCTGGCCGACTAGGGCTTAGGCTGTGCCTGGCCACGCCATGAACCGACTAAGCCAGCTGGGTGACCCGGCTAGGCCGGCTCGCCGTCTTCTCACGCGATCCCTCGCTGTTTCGTTGAACCGTTTGGCCACCAACACACTTGTCATGTGCACAACTTGTTGGAGATGCCCATAATTTACCTTGGGACGAATTTGGGTGTCAAGAGGTAGTATAGTTGATGCTTTGCTGGGTCATAATTCCGTTCCATAATCCTTTATGCGTTTTCTTATGACTAGTTGGAGTAATTAGTGAAGGTATCTCGCGGCATCTTCCATGGTCCAACATTGTGGCATTGGCATTGCTCCAACCTCCAACTGCTAAGAACCAGAGTAGATGACAGGAGACAGACGTCATCATCTTCCATGGTTGAAAGACTTTAAAAAAAGGATCATGGTAGAGTTTAATTGAGATTCTTTGGTTGAGTTGATTCAAGCATGCTTACGTACGTGGCGAGTTGTTTCCCGTAGCAATGAGGTGCTGAATTAGTAAGGAAAAGTGTCACTTGGTCTGCCAGTCCATCGTCCGTACAAGGTAGTTTTCGTTGGGCGGACCTCTCCACCCAAAAAATAAAATCTCACCCGACATCTCAGCACAGAGGGAGATTAAAAAAATCGCTTCAGAAAAAAGGATTAATTTGATACATGCCATTACAAATATCCCGCTTTGATTCGCGATATTAGAAGAATGCTATTATAATTTTATATAGGACTTATAATTAAGTCAGCTAATAAGTTGAAACACTATAAAACTAACTGATTTTATGTGAGAAGTATTGCTGGCTTTATAATATAAAACGGTTTTTTAGCTAAATTGAACAAACCCTATATCACTGCTTATCTCTTCGATACGTTTGTTATAATTTTTGGACCAAATTGCCCCTAACTCCGATTATAGTCTCTCACTGCTTTACCGCCGCCGTCACGGGAAGAAGGACCCTAGCGTGGCCACGGATCACCATCACTGCGAGCGGTGACATGTATGATGTATGGGCTTGGCTTTCCTGTCGCGCGCAGCCTTTTCGCGGCCTGTAGGTGCAGCTCACTTTGACCATGCAGGTGTGAAACTGTGAACTCCTCCATGGCTCGAGCTCTTGGCACGTACACACGCGGTACACAAGCAACGTGAAGCGAGCGCCTCTCTCTAGTCATTGTACAGCTCCGCAACATCGAAGGACGCGGCACGATATATGAAGCATCGGCAGCAGCTAACGTTGTTGTCTTAGCTGCCGGACTTACTTCCTGGACACACACGCGCACGCCCCAGCCGGTGGATGCAGGCACATGATGGCAACGCTCTCTTGCTGCACGGAGACTGAGATGAGACCAGGTCGATGCACTGTGCGACACGAACGAGCGAGTACAATATGTGCGTGAACACCGATGGCACGATGGTCCATGTACAGTTATGTGTTTGGTTTCTTCTACTGATTTTTTAGTCATTGTGACGGAACTAATAAATTAGTCATTATGACGGAACTAATAAATTTTTAGATGTATATTTATGTCCGGATGGCTCATTAAGAGGATACAAAAGTTATACTGGTTCAGACTGAAACACCCTATGTCTAGTTCAAACGAGCTCTGTTACTTAGTGTTAGTTTATAGTAAGAGTTACAAACGGTCGACAGAGGAGAGGCCTAAGTCTCTGGATTGCGTGTGGTTTATGCGAGTGTGTGTGTGTGTGTGTGTTGAGTTGTTGTGTGTATGACTTTGCTTGCCCTTTCACGGTGACCGGCCCTCTCTTTTATGACTAAAGGGAGGGGTCGCATAAGGGGGGATTGAGAAGATAAGAGAGAAAGTGAATATGTAAAAAGGAGAAAAAGAAGAAAAAAGCGAAATGGTGGGGTAGTTTAGCCTTGCGCTCAGAGTCAGGGCATCTGTAAGTGCATCTAGTCCTTAGTGGGTTTTGGTGAATTAAATAACAACTTAATTAAAGGTCTAATAAGTTTGTGAAGTGTTGAATAGGAAATTGAGTTTTTATTGCATACACTTGTTGATTGTGTAATAATAAATGTATCAAAGGTTAAGGAGGCAAACTTGATGTATTCCATACAGTGTTGAAATGAAAGATAAATTATATATTATCATATTAGAAGATTATGGAAACAATCTAGTTCAATCAAAATACAACAATACAAATAGAATTGATGAAATTGCTTCTATTTTGTGGGATATCATAGTATCTTGTGAAAGCAAGCATATTTGGCAAATGGTAATGAGACATGAGCTAATGACTCTGGATTGGTCTCTATATTGGCTTGCTTTACATGAATAAGAAGAGTTGGATGGTTGTTGGTATCTGTTAATGCCTACTGAATAATTCCGCAAGCGCACGGATATGTTGTAGCACTTCACCGGATAAGTATACCCAGTTTTAATATCGAACCCAAAGGAAGATGTGTGAGGGTCTTCAAAACTACACTTAACCAACTGAGTAGCAAACAAGGCTGTAGAAGGTAGGGATATAGAGGGGACAACTAGGGCTTCTAGTTCAGGCTCAAACAAATTATGATTAAAATGTTTCACTAGGGAGTTGGATAGGATAAGCACAGATAGAACTATACTTAACTACCAACTATTCTCCTCCTAGGCCTACTGACGGGATAGTGGAATAAGTAAGATTCAACGGAGCTATAAGTCACCTCCATGAGCTACCACCAAATCCGGACAATAGGGTACATCTACGAGTAACGGAGTCTAAGCACCACGCTTACACAACGAATACTACTCTAATCCAAGAGCTACAAGGATTAAAGTACTCAAAAGAGTCGTAAACTAGCAAAACAGAATAAACAATGTTACTTACTTGAACACAAAAGTTGACTCCAAAGTAGTCTCAGATACAAGCCGTAGAGGTAGCACCGACAGGCCGATACTCCTCCAAAACTTTCTCTTTAAAATCTATTTCTCTCCCTCTGAAGAACTAGCTTCTAGAGGTGTAGAACTAGCTCTCTCTTGGAATGCTAACTCGAGAGGTCATCCATTCAAGAGACACCTCCGAAAATCCTAATTAGGTTTTTTAGCTAAAGCTCTTCTCTTCTTCTCTTGGATTCTCTTCATGGGGGGTGTGCCTCTCCTTTTATAGCCCTGGCGAATCAACGTGAGCCCTTGGATCAAACCGACCTTGACGGATGGTGGAGATCGTTTCTCAAAGGCGGTGGAATAAACCGGGCGAACCGGGGCGCAACCGGGGGTTGCCCCAGACCGGCCGGTCCAGGGCCAGACCGGCCGGTCTGGCCTGGCCGCCCCCGGGCCCCTGGCTCGGTGTGGTGCCTTCTCGTCTCTTCTGGAATGTTCCTGCGTTGCCGTGGCGTCCATTCTGGCATTCTATGTTGCAGTGTAGCTCAAAAGTGTGTCTTTTCCGGTATTTACCTGCAAAACCATTGATTCACCAAAACTCGTGGAATTTGTTAGTTAAAGCCCTACTCTAGGTAGATGGATTGCTTTTGTATCATTTTGAAAGATTAGTTGACGGTTGGATTTGATCATTAAGGACCGTCAACAACACCCCCACACTTAGGCTTTTGCTCGTCCTCGAGAAAAGGTTGGATCAGACATAGCTTAGGACAAAGAGATCAACATATGCTCATTCCTGGTAATTCCTGCACTGTGAGATTCAAAGTGTCTACCAAACAAATTTGAGAAGTTGAAAAGTAGAACAATCAAACAGATTACCTTTATTTCCCTGCTAGGACCATTTGAGGTTTTTGCAAGATTTTTGAAATAAACACATAGCTTACCTACTCCTCAATGCGGTACTCTCAAGTCACTCATTGTATGTGGTATTTATGGATCTCAGTTAGGCATGAATGAGTGATGCCCTTCCTTGCAACCTACCTCTAATAGGCTTATGTGGAGTTCAAAGGTTTGGCAAGGAATAGCATACTTATCTTACACGTCACTGAGCCAGCGTAAGAGTCCCCAGGAGAGAAGTGTCATACTCTTAGATCAAGATGTGCATGTGTGTGGAATATATGGTGGCTATCCTGTTCTACTTATGCTCATACTCTTGAAGGATATATCTCCCTTGCTTGAATGGAGTGCTTGGAGAGAATGGGCTATCTTGAATTTTTCTTTTCTAGAGAGCTAGGCATCTTGTGCCTTTTGTTCTTTTTAACATTTGGACCCTTGTCCATTTTTTCTGTTTTAACTCTCCTTTTTCTTTTGCATAGCCCATATCATCCTGCATGAAAACTTTATGCAAGACGGAGATTCTGATAATGTTAGAGCATAGATAATCCTACCAAAGATCTTTTTGGGTACGTACTTTCAGTGTAAAAGCAGCATATTTTCTATGTGGATGGAAAATGCTGCGCCTACCCCCTAGTGTAAGGATAGTGCATATATGGAGTGCAAGTGGATCTTGACCTTGAGAGCATGATAAGTCTCTACAACATGGGTCTCAAAAGCTGACAGAGCTCAATGCAAAAATAAGTAACTTATATAGCAAGTTATGATCATGTATGGCCTATAGGCATTTTAAAACCACAGAGGAGTAGCTTAGCTATTGTTTTTGTGTTTTTGAAATAAAAGCTCCAATAACCAGACAGAGAAATTTAGGTTTTCATGTTTTACTATGTCATACTTGTCAATAACTTAAGAAGCATTGGGGTCCCTATAAAGAGTTCCCAACAGCTGCAAGTGTACAGGAGATGAATTTATGTGATTCTTGCCTTAAGTTATGACTAAGCCACTCATCCTTGAGGTGTAATCATGTTTCATTAAAGGATATTCAATTAAGCTCAGTTGTCAATAAATGAGAGTGCTTTGGAGTGCGTACCTGGCCCCTGTTGATGTTCTTCTGTGTTCTTTATTGGATGTCTCCCCCACACTTGTTTCCTGTTTCCTTTTATGCACAACAAGGTGGAGACAAAAACAAAACATATATCTAGAGAGAGATGATGACTCTAAAACTTGACTCTTTATTATAAATAAGGCACATTTATTACACAATGAATGAAGGAATTAACTAATCGAACTAACAAACTAACTAATGAACTAATTAAGCAAACTAATGAACTGACTCTCACGTGTGCCTATACATCTCTATCTCTATTCCTTCTTTTCTAGCTCCTCAACTCTAGCCTTTAGCGCCTTATTCTTGAGACGCATATCCTCCTGTTTCAGCTCTAGGTTAGCTATGCGTTGCACAGCCATGGTCAGGGTGTTGAGTACCTCTGACAGCATGGCCCTGCAGGTCTATCCTAGTCTCCAGCGTGGCTAGGTTGAGTCGTGGCTGACGAGGGGCTGGTGCAGCTCTAGCTTTCTTCCTCGGCGGCTCCGGGTTGGCTCTTGGTGGTGGATGAAACTTGACCTTGCTTGGATCCACCCGTACACCATCCGAGTCACTCGTTCCTTCTCTGTGGTGTACTTCGCTCCAGTCACCACCCCAAACTTGGTGGTGACACCCAACAGCCTCTCCTCCTCTCTTGTAGATAATAACTTGGTGCCTTGGGGGAGAGAGATGCTACGCTGACCAAGTGGGCGAGGCTTATCTCCGAGAAGTGGCCGATGGGCTGGAGGCGCAATGGTTGGCCTCCTGATGGTTGGGCAAAGCGCGCCTCCTCCAGTGAAGCTCCTTGAGGTCGAGCTCGAACGACCTCCTTCGATGGCACCGGGATGATCACCTTCGGTGGCACCACCGCCAGCTGCTTTGGCGGGATGATCGCCAGTGGGAGGACCTCCTCCGGCTCTTCGACAGTGTAGGGAAGGCTTGGGTTGGCCATTTGGTGGGAGATGGAGAGATTGGAGAGCTTCCTTACTGGGGCTAAGAGAGGAGAGCTCTTGGGATGAGGGGAGAATGACCCCAGGGGCTTGTTTATATAGTCCTTGTTCCTTGGGGTAGGGGTCATTCCATCCTAATGTATCCCGAGCATTTATCGCGATAAGGCGGCGGCGGATACGGATCACGGCCGAATATTCGGAACCCTAACGGAACGAGCTTCGCAACGAGAGGCGACGGACCCCGAGGCGGCGCTTGGCAGACCGACCGATCTGGGGTGGGACCGGCCGGTGCCACCCTGGCCCGGTTCCCGGTGCCCTCTTGCGGGGTGCAGTCTTGGCCCATTTTCTCTCCAAATTTTCTCCCGTCGCGACCCGATTCGTGACGGGGTTTTATTTTTAATAAATTAGGAAAAAGTTGAGAAATAAATTTCATCCAATTCCTCAGGTGGTCTAGAAGGTTCTAGAAAAATTTTAAGACGTTGGCCATTTACCTTGAAAACGTACCTTCGTGGTTCTGAAGTGTCACTGCCCCATGTGATGACGAATTTACCACCGTGAATGGTCCTTCCCATTTGCTTCGTAGCTTTCCATGTCCGAATAATCTCTCCATGGAGTTGAATAATAGCACCTTATCTCCAGGATTGAAGCTCTTCTTCTTGATTCGCTTATCATGCCACCTTTTGGTTCTTTCTTTATAGATCTTCGAGTTATGATATGCTTTTTCTCGCCATTCATCTAGTTCTGAGAGTTGCATCTTTCTTTTTGTTCCAGCAGCCTCAAGATCCATATTCCATCTCTTGATTGCCCAATGAGCTTTGAACTCGAGCTCTATTGGCAAATGACAGGTCTTGCCGTAGACAAGCTGATAAGGTGACATGCCAAGAGGTGTCTTGTAGGCAGTTCGGTATGCCCATAGTGCGTCTGGTAGCTTCTCCTTCCAAGCGGTTCCCATCTCATTAACTGTCTTCTGTAGAATATTCTTGATTTGCTTATTGGAAGTCTCCGCTTGGCCACTTGTTTGAGGATGGTAAGGAGTAGCCACGTGATGTTGAATCCCTTGCTTCATTAAGTAGTTACGAAAGTCTTTGCCAATGAAGTGAGTTCCTCCATCACTAATCACCATTCTTGGAACACCGAATCTTGGAAATATTGTCTCTTGAAACATCTTCTTAGAATTTGTAGAATTGGCAGTTTTGCATGGCTGTGCTTCTACCCATTTTGAGACATAATCAACTGCCACTAGAATGTACTCATAGTTGCCTGACTTCGAAATGGTCCCATGTAATCGATTCCCCAGAAATCAAAGAGCTCGATCTGAAGATTGTTGGTGAGCGGCATAGCATCTCTTGAGTTGATATTGCCATGCCTCTGACATGCTCTACATCTTCGGACAAAATTCTTGGTGTCTAAATACATGGTTGGCCAAAAGAATCTACTTTGCCAGATCTTTGCATGGGTTCAGAATGCGCCATAATGACCTCCATATGGTGATGAGTGACATTTTTCAATGATCTGTAGTCCTTCCTCAGTGGGTACACATCTTCGGAGTAGTCCATCAACACATACTCGGAAGAGATAAGGATCATCCCATATATGTAGACGACTTTCATAAATAAATTTTCTCCTGTCCGCTCCTGGTGGTACATATCCTGCAACCATAAAATTGACAATATTCGCATACCAGGGATCCGACCTGGAGATGGCGTAGAGCGTGTCGTCTCGAAGAGAGTCATTGATTGGTAGTTCCTGCATATTCTTAAACTGCATTCTAGACAAGTGATCAGCAACAGGGTTTTCTACTCCCCTTTTATCTTTTATTTCTAAGTCAAATTCTTAGAGTAGCAAAATCCATCTTATGATTCGGGGTTTAACATCTTTCTTAGTGAGCAGGTATTTAAGAGCAGCATGATCAGTATAAACAATTACCTTTGCTCCTACTAAGTAAGATCTAAACTTGTCTATAGCAAAGACAACAGCCAGAAGCTCCTTTTCGGTAGTTGCATAATTAAGTTGAGGTCCTATCAAAGTTTTGCTAGCATATGCGATTGCGTGATGTTTCTTTTTCTTAGTTTGTCCCAAAACTGCCCCCACAGCATAATCACTTGCATCACACATCAATTCAAAAGGTAGCGACCAATCAGGGGGTTGAATGATTGGTGCAGAGATGAGTGCTTTCTTAAGGGTTTCAAAAGCTTTTAAACAAGCGTCATCAAATTCAAAGGGAGCATCCTTAGCTAGCAAGTTTGTTAGAGGTCTAGCAATGTATGAGAAGTTATGTATGAACCGTCTTTAAAAGCCTGCATGACCTAGGAACTTTCGAATTCCCTTCACATTAACGGGAGGAGGTAGTTGTTCAATTACTTCAATTTTAGCTCTGTCTACCTCTATCCCTCTCTCGGACACCAAATGTCCAAGTACTATTCCTTCTCTAACCATGAAATGACATTTTTCCCAATTAAGAACTAGGTGCTTTTCTTCACATCTTTGCAAAACCTTATCTAAGTTTTCAAGGCACTTATCAAAAGTTTTTCCATATACAAAAAAGTCATCCATGAAAACTTCCATTATCACTTCAATCATATCAGAAAATATAGACATCATACATCTTTGAAATAAAGCTGGAGCATTACATAGTCCAAAAGACATTCTACGGTAGGCATAAGTTCCGTATGGACATGTAAATGTGGTTTTGCTTTGGTCATCGGGGTGGATTGGTATTTGATGATATCCCAAATACCCATCAAGAAAACAAAAGAAAGAATGATTTGCCAATCTTTCCAATATCTCATCAATGAAGGGAAGTGGAAAATGATCTTTCTTTGTTGCCTTGTTTAGCTTTCGGTAATCAATACACATCCGCCATCCCATGACAGTTCTTTGTGGAATTAATTCATTCTTGTCATTTCTAACAACTGTCATGCCTCCCTTTTTTAGGCACAACTTGCACAGGGCTTGCCCACTCACTGTGTGGCACAGGATATATGATCCCGGCATGTAACAGTTTCAAAACCTCTTTCTTAACAATCTCTCTCATCGCATTGTTCAATCTACGTTGTGGTTCTCTAGAGGGTGTCATCTCAGGATCTGTAGAAATGCGATGGGTGCAAAGAATAGGACTGATTCCTTTAAGATCTTGGAGTGAATAGCCAAAAGCAGATCTATGCTTTTCTAAGACTGTGATCAATCGAAAGGTCTCCTCCTCAAAGAGTTTGTCATTAATTATTACAGGAGATTCTCGATCATTATTTAGAAAGGCATATTTAAGTCCAGAAGGCAGGGGTTTGAGCTTTATGGGAGGCTTAGGTGGTTCTTCAGACTCATCTAGAGGGTCAGGTTCTAGCGTACAATTTCCTTCCTCTTCTAGTGGTTCGGGATCATCCTCGAAATATGGTTTGAAAGATGATTCAAAGGTTGTTTCTAAGACTTCTTCCATAGGATCAGGCTCAGAAAGTGACTCAGTCTCACTATTGAGAACACGAGTTATAGATATAGGCAGTTTAAAATTCTTCCCAAGGCTAATGTTCAAATTCCCTTCTTGTCCTTCTTGCAAAAGTCTCTCTATTGGCTGTCCAATCAATATGTCGAACTCTATAACATCAAAGACATAGAAGCTCAAATAAACTCTTATCTCTTTGACATAAATAGGTAAGACATAGAGAATTCCAAAACTTGGAATAAGATGGCCTAAAGGACTTTTCATAAACTTTGTTGCTGGGGTTAAGGGCATGTCCTTTAAAAAATCATGAGCAAATGTTGCAGACATGATGTTAACTCCCACAACAAGGTTGTATAATACTTTAAAAGATCTCTTGTGGATTCGGCAAGGTATGGTGGTTGATGTAAAATCAATTCGGATGATATCAGAAGAAAGCTCTGATTCATTCAACCAATCGTTGCTTATAATCGACACAAGCTCTTTAGCATTTTGTTTAAGTAAAGCCACCTCAGAAGAATTTAAGACTCTGTTACTAGGTGACGACTTCATTGACTTCTGTGGTCTCCTAATAGCATAATAATTTGAGGTGTTTCCATAATTAGCAAATATATCATCCTCGATCTCGAGCATAAATTTTGGAAGTGGAATTTCTTCCTCCTCCTGTGGTTCAAGCTCATTGATAGTTGCAGGTTGAGATGTGGTAGGTGTGGATTCCTGATCAACTATCGGATCTTCTTCCTCTACTAGCTTCTTTAAAGATGCTTCATTTTTATGAATTTTTGTAAGGACATTTCTTGCAACATCAGGAGTGATATGCAAGAATGATCCTCCAGAAGCAAGGTTAAGGAATTTCATGGTTTTTCTATTCAGACCCATATAGAAATGTTGAAGTAGAATGGGGTCTGGTATGGATAGACTAGGTCCAGAATGAGTTAAGCAGTTAAAGCGTTCCCAGGCTTCAATTAAAATCTCCTTCTTCTCTTGTCTAAAGGATAGAACTTCTAAGCGGAGATCCACTACCCTAGAAATAGGATAGAATTGAAGGCAGAATTCAGCACATAATGCTTCCCAGTCACCTTTAACACTCTCAACGTGGAGATCATACCAATGTCTAGCTTCTCCAGTCAAAGAGAAAGGAAAAAGCTTCCATCGGATAGTCTCATCGGACATATCCTTAATGCGCAAACACGCACAGGTTTGTTCAAATTCATTGAGGTGAGAATAAGGGCTAGCATTGTCTTCTCCTGAGAAAGATTGGTTTCTGACCATGTCTATTAAACATGGGTGTAGCTTATAGTCAGAGGCTAAGATTGGCTTTGCGGATGGCTCTGGCCCTAAGCGTAGGCTCATGAAGTTATATTTATAGATAGACGTGGAATTAAGTTGATCCATTGAAGGATAGAAAAGGTAAAGAAAATGGAAAAGGTAAAGAGTGATAGTCTACAAAGAAAAAGATAAGATTATAATACAGGTTAAGATAAGTTTAGAGTGATCTCAGCGATGTCTTCCCCAGCAACGTCGCCAGAAATACTTGTTGGTATCTGTTAATGCCTACTGAATAATTCCGCAAGCGCACGGATACGTTGTAGCACTTCACCGGATAAGTATACCCAGTTTTAATATCGAACCCAAAGGAAGATGTGTGAGGGTCTTCTAAACTACATTTAACCAACTGAGTAGCAAATAAGGCTGTAGAAGGTAGGGATATAGAGGGGACAACTAGGGCTTCTAGTTCAGGCTCAAGCAAATTATGATTAAAATGTTTCACTAGGGAGTTGGATAGGATAAGCACGCAGACGTAACTATACTTAACTACCAACTATTCTCTGCTAGGCCTCTTGACGGGATAGTGGAATAAGTAAGATTCAACGGAGCTATAAGTCACCTCCGCGAGCTACCACCAAATCCGGACAATAGGGTACATCTACGAGTAACGGAGTCTAAGCACCACGCTTACACTACGAATACTACTCTAACCCAAGAGCTACAAGGATTAAAGTACTCAAAAGAGTCGTAAACTAGCAAAACAGAATAAACAATGTTACTTACTTGAACACAGAAGTTGACTCCAAAGTAGTCTCAGATACAAGCCGTAGAGGTAGCACCGACAGGCCGATACTCCTCCAAAACTTTCTCTTTAAACTCTATTTCTCTCCCTCTAAAGAACCATCTTCTAGAGGTGTAGAACTAGCTCTCTCTTGGAATGCTAACTCGAGAGGTCATCCATTCAAGGGACACCTCCGAGAATCCTAATTAGGTTTTCTAGCTAAAGCTCTTCTCTTCTTCTCTTGGATTCTCTTTATGGGGGGGTGTGCCTCTCCTTTTATAGCCCTGGCGAATCAACGTGAGCCCTTGTATCAAACCGACCTTGACGGATGGTGGAGATCGTTTCTCAAAGGCGGTGGAATAAACCGGGCGAACCGGGGCGCAACTGGGGGTTTGCCCCGACCGGCCGGTCTGGCCTGGCCGCCCCCGGGCCCCTAGCTCGGTGTGGTGCCTTCTTGTCTCTTCTGGAATGTTCCTGCATTGCCGTGGTGTCCATTCTGGCATTCTTTGTTGCAGTGTAGCTCAAAAGTGTGTCTTTTCCGGTATTTACCTGCAAAACCATTGATTCACCAAAACTCATGGAATTTGTTAGTTAAAGCCCTACTCTAGGTAGATGGATTGCTTTTGTATCATTTTGGAAGATTAGTTGACGGTTGGATTTGATCATTAAGGACCGTCAACAATGGTGAAGTAGTTTTGATCAAGGTGAAGAATGAATCAAGAATGCATAAGTCGAGCAAATGTCAAGCAAAGAAAAATGACAAAGGACACAATTCATATTGGATATATATTGATCTCTACATTGGTTTGCTTGTATGGATAAAGATTTAGAAAGTCACTTTGCATTTATATGATCAAGCTAGAAATATGAAGAAAGAGATTGAAGTGACTATTAGGAGTGTTAAGCCAAAATGAAGAGAATTTAAGGAATCATAAATTGGATTGATCATATTGATGTTTATCCATATATGTCTCTATGTGAATTAAACTAAAACTTGATTGATCTCAACATTTATATCTAGGAGATATTCAAGTGAGGATCATAATATTAAAGAAATAGTTTTCAATGGATATTTAATATGGTACGACTTGAGTGTGGCTTAATAAGATAAAGATAGCAATAAAAGGGTTTCGAAAGACAGGTGAAGGTGAAGGCCAAGCAACGTCTTGAGGAATGAGTTACTATGGCTAAGGTGAAGAAAAGAGTACTTGAATTGAGTCGAGGTACTAATCAAGCTATGAGAAGTCATATTGTGTTGATGATCAAATCCATTTGTGGAAAAAGTGGTTCAAGTCACATGGTCAAAGTATAATGAGAAGGAGGATAATACATTCAATAGTAGAATCCCCCAATTATGAAATGTTGCAATGACAAACTCTAAGAGCCTTATAATTATTTTATATTTTGAATTTGAGTTTAGGAAAAGCCATACTATAAAGGAGGTACAATGTACAATCTCTAATGTACAACCAAATGCTCAAAATATCCACTAAACTTCCACTAGCCCTTGTCTAGACAGCTAAAGTTTGACTTCTCCATTTTGGGCTGTCTGCGCAGAGCGACACCGCCGCATTTATATGACCATTGGGATGAAAGGGTATTTATACCTCTTCTTGTTCCTAAAAACGGTCACCTGCACCAGACCCTAACCATTCCCTTCCAAGTGCGACCAGAGAAGCTCTTCTTCTTCCTCTCTCACTCTATTCGAGCACATCAACCCTTTCTATCTATTTCTCTTCAATTCCTTAAGAGATTGAGCCTCCAAACTACATTAGGGAGCTTTTCAATTCGTTCTCCATCACCTAAAGCACTTGGTTCATGTTCAAGCCAGTGGATTGTGTTTATTACTCTTGGAGCAAGGCTCTTAGCCGGCTAGGTGTCTCCCTTGAGCTTGTGAGTGTGGCAGCCTAGGGAGGTATATAATCACTCATTGCAGCTAACAAATCACCCCTCACTTCAAGAGTTCACTCTCTTGATTTAAGAACGAAGGTAAGGCAAGCCTTTGTTGCATGTCCAAGCCTTTTGTGGACCCCTCAACACTATGGACATAGGCAAGTCTTGTTGGGGAGTTGAATCATAGGATAAACCCTTGTGTCCATTGCGTTCTTGCTATTTGCTTTATATTACTTGTCATTGTGGTAATTCTAGGGTTTGATCCCAATCTACTTGCTCATGCACGTCTGTCAATATCAAGGTGGTGGAATAGGCTCTACTCTACCTTAGGAAGGTCCCAAATTTATCTGATCTAAATTTTCTTGGGTAGTTTTTGAATTGTGACCTGACCTTCTTGTAGGAGTAAGGCAGTGACGCACTCAAATGAGGCAGTGCAACGCTAAGTTTCTAACTTCTGTTGCAAGTTTGTTTTAAATAGGCATATTCACCCCCTTTTAGGTGACATCAAGGTCAGCGTCCTTTCTCTTTTTACAGTGTTGACAATCTTGTCTATAGACAATACTCATTGTATGGGGGTAATGTTGCCCATGCTGTGTAGTGCGCCACGAGGCGCCACAATTGATTTAGTCCGGTTCTGTACCAGGTTATGTACAATAGTGTACCCCCTCTGTTAAGGCATGATTGCAGGGTCATGAGAATAGTGGCGTTAATGATCGCCCACGCCTAAAGGATGACATGGGAGACAAGCTTCGGTTTGGTAAATGTGTGGCTTGAACGCATTCGTGCCCATAGCACCCGCCCTTCTTTCCCTGTTTCCACATGTCTTGCTTTAGATGCTTACGGGGGCGAAGCCGGTGCAGGGTTGTGGGACTGCGCGCGGGGTCGTGCGAGTCATTCGCCCCTGGGGTCAAGGATCCGGTTGGTCCCACCAAGGCTACATAGCTAGGTCCACTTAGGGCGTCTCCAATGGTCTAGCTACATAGCTAGGTGATGTGGAGGTGAAAGACAAAAGCAAGGACTATTTTATATATTTATGTATTATTGAATCCACATACTTCTCTCTCATATTCTTGTGTTACGTGAAATAAATCAGCTATTTGCTCGTCGCTAATGACTACTCTATATTCTATTTTTCCCTGTCACATCACATCTAGCGAGCCAAATAGCCAGCCACTAGGGATGCCCTTAGGTCAGTCTCAGTGGCGAGTTTACTGTGTTGTTTCTAAAACTATCATGCCACATATATTGAAATGTAACTCGGATGAAACTCTCATTGTCAATGCAAAGTTTCATTCCACAGTTTTATAGGTATTTAATTTCATGACTTGAGTTTTATCTTCATAACACTCATTTCTTCTCTTTCTTCATTAGTTTAATGCAAACAAAACTCTCATGGAATTTCCATTAAGACTGGCCTTAACGCAAACGGACACATAGCCCGGCAGGCATAGGTGGTCTTGGTATGCCGCCTTATTGGAGGAGGCTACCAGCATCAGTGGCGGAGGGAGGGGGTTGGGGGCCTGGCACCCCCAATGCTCCACTAATCCCCTATATTGTATAATTAATTTATGTCTTAAATGCTGTTTTGTCCCTCCTGATTCAGCCCAAGCGTTCAAATATGATTGAGGCTAGTTACTTTAGAAGCAAGCCCATTTAGACCTCTCAGCATTCTCGCTGCTCGTATTCTTCCGGCTGCTCGTATTCATTCTACTAGCTAGCTAGAGAATTCTTGTGCATTGCTTTAGCTTCCAATCGCGGCCTCGCAGCGACGCAGCTAGCTTGTTCCATTGCCCACTCTTGGAGATGCCAGCACATTGCTGATCATGTGCCGAACGTGAGACGAGACGCTGGCACTTGCCGCTATCTGCAATAGGTAAATGAAGTAATGCCGACCTACACCTGCTTGCTGCTAATCATCTTATCTAATCAATAAACATCATCTAAAATTCTTCTTTTAGTTAAGACTTGTGAAACTTGCCACTATTAATAATATGTGACAAAACGAAACTGTATAGCTATCAATTCTAGTGTTTTGCTTTGTCCATTGCCCCTTTGCTGAAATCCTCGCTCCCCCTAGGCAGCACCATCATGTCGTTGCCTTCCATCGGTATATATGAACATCGGGCCGACACGTCCCGGCATGGCAGGAAAGGGCACGGCTTGATAGGGCCCTTCGGGCTGCCGTGCCACTACAGTGCCTTGTGCTTGCCCAATGGCCCAGGCACGGCACTACGGGCTGATTTTCGTGTCGCGCCGCCCGAAAAGGTTCGAGCTCAAAAGCCTATTGGGTTGGCACGAGGCCCGCTTGCTGTTGACACTCGTTAGCGTCAACTTTTACTAGGGCTTTTTACCCGAATGAAAACAAGAAAACACACTAGTCTAGGGTTTTATCTGACAATTTCCACGAGTTTTGCATATTCTCTATTTTTCAGGGTGATTTTCAGAAAAGCTGAAAAAAGAGGGATTCTAATGCATATTTAGCACGAAAACTTATCCGCCACGAAAATATCACGATTGGGCTCAGGAACCATCTAGAAGACACCTGAAGCAACCGGGGCCCGAGGGGCTGCCAGGGCCTGGGGCCAGCCGGCCCCACCATGGCGCCCGGCCCGGCACCCCAACTCTAGGGTTTTGGCCCCCCTTTTGGAAGCTTCCTCCACCGCCTACGAGGAGTCATCTTGGCCCTTGGTTACGTCGGTTTGATCCTGCGGCGCACGTCGATCCCACCGGGCTATAAATAAAGGGGTAGACCCCCTCCCTAAAAGCATCAAGTCATTTGGAGATCCAGCCATCAAGAGCCTTCTCTAGTTCATCAGAGCCTCTCTAGTTCATAGTTTTAGCCTAGTTAGATTAGAAGTAGAAGAGTTCTAGTTCTTCACGGGATCCGGAGCCCCGGCGTCTGCATGCGGAGCGCGGAGTTCGGTATAGTTCTAGTACTTTGCTCTTATTGTATTCATTATAATTCAGACAACATTGTTCTTAATCTCTTATATATTTTTAATTGCAATAGTCATTGTCTACTTTGATTATATGTCTAGGATAGTTGGTTTGATCTTATTGAATTCATGTAATTGCTCGTATAGCGTTTACCCAAGCGGCCGCTGGGTAGATGGTAGACAATATGTAGACGTGGTGTCTAGATATCTTGTTTATCTGCGAGTACACCCTGACGTGCCGGGACATGTGGTAGTCCACGCAGGTAACAGCCGGCGTTGGTTCCTCTCGTAGTCCACCCTCCGTGCGTGGGACTAGCATGGGCACCTGGCCACGAAGGAGGTGACCCTTGTGTCTTAATACCCTCATTAGTTGATGCCTCTTTACATGTGATAATGATATAAGGGTTAACTTAACAATGATTGCTAGATGTAGTTGCACTAATTAGAGTTATTCATTGACATAGTTATTGAATTACCTTAGTATTTATTCCTGAGTTTATCCATTGGCTAGCTATTGTTATGACTAGAAGAGCTCGATGTTTATCTATTTATGATGACTGATCATTATTATTATTTATCATATATATCTTTTTATCACGTGACTTATCCCTGTTATGAGTAGGATTCTAGTTATGGTTTGTCTTTCACATCAATAGTATAAGTTATAGTTTATAAGTCCTACATATAAACCTTCCCATTGGTATAAATATAAATCGACAACCCGGGTAGACTTCCCTAGGTAAAATGCTACAACGGTATAATTATCGTCCGCTTGCAGAACCGATCTTAGTTTATATTCTTATCTTTATATTCATATCATTTTATTTCTGTCTAGTCATATTGAATATATATAAATCTATAGTTATTTCTTAAGCAATATGATTAAGGATGACAACTTAATTCATGCTTAGGAATGATAGTGATAAATAGGTGGCTAGTTGCTAATGACAAGATAATTATATACCGACCATTTCGACGTTGTTGCTAGGGGTAGGATTTATCTC